>DWAP01005399.1:0-10167 GCA_018230625.1 Heliconius eleuchia | reverse complement strand
TGTTGAGTGGCATAACTCAACGCCGCGCTTTGCCTCGACATCAGAGCGAAGAAATGGAATGAAATGGAAGGAATGGTAAGTTAGTGCTAGTGGTATTTTTCTGTGATATACTTATCAATTTCTATTTTTCGGATTATCTCCTTTATTTGCTTCTGAAGTTATTCTTTCTTTCATAATTGTAGGACAACGTATGTCATAAGGATTCATTGTAGGTCATAGGGATCTGACATCACGTAGATATACGTTCCGATTATGCGGCGAATTTCATAGAAAAAGCAAAATAACGAAGCATAACATTCATTTTAATTGTTTTATTTTTTCTGTGCTCTTCTAAGATTCATTCTTAATCTTAATTTCAACTTGATACCATGACGCGATCTTGAGAGAAATGGTCCTGACAAGCCGACAACAAAATGATTCTATAAGGGGTTCTTTTTTTTCTTTTGAGATAATGAAACATAAAAAAAGAAAAACATACCTTAACATTTTCATATGCAGAGCCGACCCTCTCCTCTATGGAGCGGAACGACTCGGAGTTGCGCATCTGTCCGAGCTTCGTGGACACGCCGGCGGTGATGCCGCCGAATATCGACGTCGTCTTCTCGGCGGTCGATTTTATCACAGACTCAGTTTTTTGGTATCTGTTCAGTAACCATATTGTTTTCTTATTTCTTAATTATAATATCTGTAGTCTAATAACATAAGCGACGATTACACCACACTAGATACAGTTGTTACTAGGTTACAACTCTAGATGTTGCCCTCTAGTGCACTAGAAGTAGTGTAATGTTTTTTTTTCAGCTTCACGCTGTATCCCGCACACAGCAGGGTAGGTAGAAGGAACCTAGTGTTAAGACACCTCGTTCCCCACTATCCGCCGAATTTGGGAGTCATTGCGTGTTGAGTGGCGGACCTTAACGCCGCTCCTTGCCTCGACATCAGAGCGAAGAAATGGAAATATAAATTTAAATAAATATTTAATTGCCCCGAGTGGGGATCGAGCCCAATACCGTCGCGTTACATTCACACCCCCCTAGGCCACGACGGCCTCTATGTGTAGTGTAATGATCGTTGTTCTAACTACCAAAATTTCACTAAAAGTGAAAATATACCGGGATGAAACTTCAAGTATTTAACATATTACTATAATCAACTAAGTTTATATAAATAATTAAAATGTTTATTTACCTATTAAAATTACAACTTAAAACTACCAGCACCGAATTATCTATATATGATATCGTT
This sequence comes from Heliconius eleuchia, assembly GCA_018230625.1. Taxonomy (NCBI): domain Eukaryota; kingdom Metazoa; phylum Arthropoda; class Insecta; order Lepidoptera; family Nymphalidae; genus Heliconius; species Heliconius eleuchia. Next base: position 8,922 of record DWAP01005399.1, on the reverse strand, counting down.
AGTTCAGAATATATACACTAAGTCACCCACTCCATGTCGATGAACATAATTCATCATATCAATTGTTATCAAATGAAACGTACTTTTATATGTTAGTAGAGAACTAAATTTATACGATTGTACAATATTGAGACGCCGTTTCTGTGCAATAATTATCAAATATACTATGTTTATTATTTGATCATAATTTCACACAACAAAACATATGATATTGGCATCTGTATATTTATTTATTTATTTTTTCATAAATATAATATTTTATGAACATAATGCATATGGAGTTTAAATATGTATATTGTATGTATATTTTATTTAAATCAGCCCAAACTACTTTTTAATATTCGTATATATAGACAAATCATATTTTTTAGAATGTTTTACAAAATTTCAGAAAAATAAATAACGCGATATTTCAAAAATAATTAGTAATTTCTTTCGGGTTAGAACAACATAAAATTTTATTGAACAACCACTACACGTACATGTGTGTTAGATGTATTACAAAAATAATTTGTGTAACTACTTACTACTGCGTGAATACGTTACTGTCTAGCCAACATACCAACCACCTAACTACCATGCTGTTTAAAGTAGGTTCACCGTGAAAGATTATTAAAAAATCATCAACAAACGTACATAGAAGAATTTTTAAATACAATACATGTAAATAATGAAATCGCAGCTGCTCTTTTCCTAAAATCTTTTAACAAAAAAATCAAGATCTAATGCCACTGATGAAAAGACTGTGTTAGTCTTTAATGTCATGCAGTTGTGTCAATTAAAATAAAAAATGTAAGTATTGTCAGTTGTACAAACGAAAAAGTGCAGGGTAGAAAAACGATCTGCCTGCAAAGATAGAAACAAATTTTATAGCTCCCTCATATATATATTTTTAGATTATCCATATAATTAGTTTTTCTACCTGAGAATTAATAATTAATTTAAACGGTTCAAAAAGTTATACCTTTAATTAGTATAAGTAATTTTACATATACAATTTTTTTAAATCGCTGATACAATGTACTTACATAGGTGCTTCAGTGATAGCCTGGGTAAGCGCAGCCACGCGAGTTTCTATCGTTTGATAACTGTCATACAACAAATCAAAAAATCAACTGAAAGAAACTTTGCCGATTCTACCCTATAGTGATGAAGCACAAGCAAAATTAATACAGCAAGCGAAACGAACCATAGCTCCAACACTAATGATATACATGTTCTAACCCTCGAGAAAAATTATTTACTTGGAAATTATGTGAAAATAAAACTTTTTGGATGACAATTACTTACACATGGCTCTCTTTAACGTTTTTCAAACCTTGATTCACATCTTCGGTTATTTCCTTCCAGACTGTGATGCCAAGTTTTCTTTTCAAATCGGAACTCTGCCTCATCTATGGAAGAGAATGACAAATATTCTTTTGAGTATGTATATTGTAGAAATAATAACAACAATATACCTATATTTAAGAACAGGTAACTAAGTTATTCTAAAATTTATAAAACTTATGAATTCATATATTTATTTATTATCATATTATGATATTTTAAATAATCATCAATACAATTGACTTTGTATAGTATCAATGTCGTGCACAAGAAATAAACATTTTCAATACAAAGACCTTAGTATGTATCTGCATATACGTATATGTATGTTTATTGATTCTACGTCTTTTTATTATGAAATGACCGATCTTTCCTATTCTTATAATTATATCAGCGGGCGCGTCAACTTGTTTTCTGTATCTAGCTGTTTAATATAAATAACTGGTTTTCATCTATATTCAACGTTGTTAATATAACCTTATAGGTCAAAATATTATTATATATTTTTATTGGCTATATGCTTATTAGGTAGTTATAAGTATATAACTAATTAAATTATTATTCCTATAAAATAAATATATTTTCAAATAGATATGTATGTTACAAGAATAAAATAACAGACAGACAGAATTGTTTACATCACAACTGAAGCTAATAATGTCTAATATGTATTAATTAGACAAAATATAAAGCGATGAATTAAAGTGCTAACCTTTTTTGTTACGTTATAGTCATTCCGACAAAACTCTCCTGTACCTACTGTCGAAACAACATTTTTCAAAATTGGTTCTATAATTGAGTTTGTAATAAGTTTCTAAAGAGTTATTTTAGGACCTTCACCTTAACCTTACTTAATGACTTACTTTGCTCTGCAAAACCGTCCGAAGTGTAGCAATTTCGTCTTCAACACGAGCTAGTTCCCGGCTCCACTCGGCGCGAAGCTGTTCTGCCTGCTCCGGAGTTAGCCCAGCTAACTCGTCAGGGGTCGCATCGCCGGCTCCCGCACCAGCCATCGCTTCTTCAGCTAATTTTATTATTAAACTTTTAATTTTTTTTTTTTGAACCAAATTAAAATTAAACTAAATATGTTTATCTATATAACAAATCGTTGTGTATAACAAGAATTCTCAGTGTGGCCATTACATTTTAATGTAATTAAATTACAATAAATAAATAGAATATTATACATTTTTTTCTTGTGCTTTAGCTAAAATATATTTTGGACCTTTAGAATCTGTGCAGTTAATGAACAATTATAACAAAAAATATAGTGGTAAAATAGAACTATAATAATATAGTTGAATTTAAGGTCACGGCAGCTGCTTTTATTAAATTGCAAAATGTGCGTGTCCATATTTTAAGTAGGTCACACGTAACCATTACATATTTAACCGCTAAGTTTTAACTGAAAGCAGACTTAATTCCAAATTTAAAACTTAGCTCCGCTGTGCCGCTCACTTTTTAGACAGGTAAAAAAATTGCAACATACTCTTTACTTGTAACTTAATAATATAAATACAAAGAACATTAACAATATCCTTATGAAACAGAAAACGAACCTCCTGGAGTGATACCTAGGAACTTTTTATAATTTTTGTGGCTAGAAACTTTAGCTAGGTAGGGCTTCGATAAGTCCTGAAAAGTAACTCGAACTTCTCGCATTTTTTTCTTAAATATTCGCAGTCTGCGTCGGCGATTGTCCATGTAAAATTCAGTTTCAATACAGAGAGCAGACTCGACAAGGTCAGGCAGTGTGCGCCAGTCAGCTTCAGTGTCCTCCTGCGGCCAGCTGACCAAGTTCTCCAATTCATCTAACTCGTCGACGGCCAAATCGAAACTTGGAGTGGAATCGTCATCTGGTGGCACGAAATACGGGTCCTCCATGTACTCCAAACTCGCTGGCCCCACGCTCGTCTGCGCATGGTCCGCCATTCCATATGAGCACTTTGCTTCATCTGTCACAATTTTCTAACATATTTCTAATCAGAAAACGCAAAACTGGACAACACACTTTTTGCAACTCCCAAAACAATATATACATTGATGACGAATAGTTAACACTTAATGCAAGAAAAACTCTGTGATTCGCTTAATTTTTATACTCTGTTTACGATTTCATATCTATAATAATATGTATTTCAATGTACGCAATATATTTTTCGTGGTGCACAATATATAAATGTTTTCGTTGCTTCCGCCACGTCGGGCCCCACTAGCACGACCACTCACGTTCGTTTCGCGCCGCTGCCTGAGTGCTCGTATTTGCCACTTTCACCGACAACTCTGCGAGCTTGATTCTGGCAATATTAATTCATAATCTTGACCTCTAATCGTGAGCGTAACGAAACTACATAAGAGACTTTAAATTTATCTATAAATGTACGTCGTTTAGGTGGATTTGTGAAGGCCGGTAAGGAGGGCAAAGCGATGTAAAAAAAACGAAGTTCGCCTCGTGCGTCTAAAGTTTATTGACAGCGCCCGCGGCGAGTGAACGGCGCGGGCGCTCGGCGCTGGTCCATCAACTTTGAATACAAGAGTTATTACGTCACCTTTGGCTGATGATAAAGTGCAAAAAACACATTGCACAAATTTGGATGACTCAAAGTTTTACTGGTAGCTGACGAAAATGTATTACAAATAGCAAGTTTCATTTTTTAGTTTTTTACTTAACATACATTTATATAGTTATATGTACAAATTATGTGTAATGAATAAAATCTGAAAAAAAAACTAAGAATTTAATTTAAATAATAATTACCATGCAAATTAGGCAGGATGAAAATATTAATCACACACAATTATTTCAGTGAAATTAAATACTTGCAAGTATAAAAATTCTACTTACAGTAACATTTATATTTAAATAAATTATAAAGGTAAAAAAATTGTTTGGTTCAACACGCTATTCTCAAGAACTACTGGTTTAAATTGAAAAAATATTTTTGTATATGATGAATTTGTTGAGTTTTAAGAATCTATTACATCATGTTATTTTTTTTGATGTACTTGTACTTGTGGTCAGTCACCTCGGCCATTAAGAAAGTTTTATATATCATACACAACTCATAGTCATTTTCATTTGACCACAGAGCAATAAATTACATATAGATTTTTGTTAAAAGTAAAAGGATTTGTTCAACTCAACAAATCAACTATAGCATTACATCCTGCAATATTGAGAATACAGCTCAGATCACTTATGTTAAAATTTCAACTAAATATTTGTCTACTATTACAAAATGTAAGTTGTTGAGTTAAATTACTTAGACACATTATTTGTTACAATTTCTATTATTAGCCTCATGCAGTATTCCATACACAGAGGAAACCTAGTGTCAAGAAACTCTAGTTCCCCAATTTCTGGTGGCATTGCGTATTAAGAGGCAGAACTCAATGCAGAGTTTAGCCTCAACACTAGAAGAAATTAAAACATCAATTTAAATAAATATTTCATGTCCTCGAGTGGGGATACAACCCACAACTAATTATGTTTTCAGTCACACAATTGTGCCCCAGCACCACAACTGGCCTTAAATACATATTAATGACTATTAATACTTATTTAATTGAGAATTAATATTAATACTATACATGATGATTTTTCAATAAAAGTTGATTCTTTCAAATCTTAGGAAATAATGATATATAAATATTATTATATCACATAGTTATAATCTATAACTAGGTGATATAACAATTTTATATAAAGCTTTATTTGGTTGGTCTGCCTCTTACATATTTCATTTCATATCAAGTAAGAATTTGTTATTCACTTAACTTTGTGTTAAGGGATAATAAAAAGCAATTAAACTATTTTTGTTAAATATAAGTCTCAAAATGTCATATTTCAGAGTAATAATTGCACAATTTGTTTTGTCTGTTGGCACATTCTATATTCCATGATAAATAAAAAGCAGTAAATAAAAACTACTGACCTGTTTGAACACCGCTCATTGTGATAATAGAGGTATACAAGAATTCAGTCTTTAGTATAAATTAATTAAATAAATATGTTAAGTAATTTCTCTTATTGGTTAAAGATATAAATTTATCTAGTCAGACTAAATTCAATAGCGAACGCCTTCAATAAAGCTAAGTTTTCTTTTTTCTTTAAATTCACTGAGAAGTGAGAAAAAACTAACAAAGCAGATAAAAATAAAGTACGTAATGTAATGTGGCAGGTGTGCCTTCTACAACATTACAGTCAATAAATTTGAGTTACTTTTAAAGATTCTATTCACGTGCCTACAAGTGAGAGTAAGAAAACGTCAAATTTAGTTAATTTAATTATCTATTTGCATAGGTATGTTCTAAAAAAATTACAAAATATTGTACGCTAATAATATATACAAATTTAAAAAATATTGCAAGTAAAAATATTATTCAATTTATTTAAAAATATAAACCCAATATACATTAAAAGTACTGTAAATACCATTATATACTAAAAAACTAATTTTTAAAGGTAAAGTTTAGATTACAAACAAAGAAAATGAAATTCTATAAGCAAAAGCTACACTAAATTTATAACTTTATATGAATTTACAATACATCCCCACAAACTTTCACATATAAGTATAATATATCAATTGAGAGAATATTGTTATTATTTACTTTGTTTCTTAGTATTAATATCAAATCTAAATGAATTCTATCAATATCATATCAAATAAAAATATCAAATCTAATAAATTTTAAATTTATTTTTAAATAAATAGGGCTAGTTTAGAAATAACCGTTTATTATATTCCGATATAATTTTTTTGATAACCACTTAAAGACAGTTACACCAATGTCAGACCATGTACAGCTGTTCTTAAATAAAATTTTGTTATTCTATATATCATATTTTTATTATAATTCTTAAAAAGAATATATCGACATATTACAAAACATATGAAACAATAAGAATATAAACAGTTTTTTTATTGGTAATATATATTATCTTGCTTAAAAGCCTCTCCATTAATGCGAAATCTATTAATAGAAAAAAACATCCAAAATTTGTCTCATCATTTGTGGCTTGGGTGTTTTCCATTGTGTCATCCATTGTAAATGTCAAAGCATTATTATAATCCTCATTATATTTGAAATTTGCACTGTAATTTTAGTAAGTCATGTTAAATAAATGAAGCATTATTTAGTTAATCTCGTTAAATGCAGTTAATGACGTGTTTATTTATTTTATTAATAAATTATTACTTTTGTAGAATACTTCGCGACCACCATGTCTGCAACAGCATTATTTGGTAATACATCAGGATTAGGAGGTAGTTCTGGGGGAAACAAACATTTAGTTGAATTTAGAGCTGGGAGGATGACACTAAAAGGACGCATGGTGCATCCAGATAAAAGGAAGGGTTTATTATATGTATATCAAGGCGAGGACTCCCTAATGCATTTCTGTTGGAAAGATCGTACTACGGGAGAAGTTGAAGATGATCTTTTAATATTTCCTGATGACTGTGAGTTTGTCCGAGTCAATGAATGTACAACGGGAAGGGTTTATGTACTTAAATTTAAATCGTTTGCGAAGAAATATTTCTTTTGGATGCAGGTAAGAAGTATTAAAATTAATTGACATATATTTAAATTCTATATGTATATATTCAACTAACATCATAAAATAATAGTTTGTTTTATTAAATTAATAATATATTATAGGAACCAAAAACTGATAAGGATGATGATTATTGTCGTCGTATAAATGAAGCTTTGAACAACCCTCCCACATCAGGAAGTAGAGGTGGAGGTGGGAGTGGAGGCCAAGATGGTGAACTCCAAAACTTGCTAAATAATATGTCCCAACAACAGTTGATGCAATTATTTGGAGGTGTTGGGCAAATTGGTGGCTTGTCATCTCTGCTTGGCACTATGGGGTATGTATACATCACTCGTTTGATGCAACAATGTTAGTGTTTGTAGAAATACCATTTATAAACTATGATTGCATCTCCTGGTATATTTGCCAAAAAAGTGTGCATTGTTGCACAAAATGTGCAATATCATTTTAGAAAAGACACTTTTCATACTGATATTACCATAGTGGTAGTAGTAGGCTGGGTCCAACTTGTGACAATATTTGTAGGTAAATTACTCAAATTTCTCTAATCTATTAAAACAAAACCATGACATTGATGTCTGGTATAAACTGCCAATACTATATATATGACACAGTGATGCCGAAGTCCATATATTGAATATTATGTCTTCACAATATCCACAATTTGTATGTCATACTATAAGTCTTAGCTATAGCCATTGTCAATTAAATGTTATAAATATGAAGATCAGACTGTCCTATAATTAAATCTTGTCGTTGCCTTCTTATTTCTCCATATAGACATAAATATTTATAACACTATTATAACAGCTAAGTGTACATGATGGGTGGGTTCAATAGGCACCAAGAATTAGTTTTAACCTTTTGACTGTAGCAGGACTCAAGACCAAGACAATACCAATCAAGCTTTCTTTTTTACCAAATTATAAATCTTTGGGCACTGTAAATTTGTAAAAATCTTCCTACAGAGATGTTAATAAAATAAGTTCAAAAGCATATACAAATTTTGATGCAGCTTGATAAGAACTATATAGCTTGGATGTCAGAGCACTTGGGCAGTGTGCGTTTGAGTCCCACTATGTTGAAATTTTCATATCCACCAAGAAATTTGTTAATATTTTCAATTATTTTGATTTTATTAATGTTGCTTAATAAACTGATCCGTTGCTTAATAAACTGATTTGGGCTCAGCTGTAATGGTTTAAAAGTATGTAAAGTGCATTAAAAATTATAACTTCATGCTTTGGTTATATTTGCTTGCTAAAATTTAAAACAAAACATTTGTACTCATAGCAAAGCTGATAAAACTGTTTTTTGTCGATATGTACTCTGAAAATATAAATTTTAACAATTATTTCATTTCCTGGAGTAAAGATTGAACCCACAACCAGTCACATTTACAGTCACACTGTGCCCCTGCGCCACGACTGGCATTCTGTTAATATACATATAGTCATAGTTCTCTAAAAACATTTTTTGTATCTTGAGAATTTGCTGAATAAGTTGTTTACAATAACAAAATTGCATTTCATAGTTAAAAACTTATAAATTTATCTAAATGCATTTTCCTAAGTGATTTTACTTAATCATTAGTTTTGTCTAATTAACAGCAACAATAGCAGTACAACAAGCAGCCGTCCGTCCGCCAACAGCGGAGCCAGCTCTCGCGCGGCCAACGCCCCCCGAACGACTACAGCGGAGGCCGCGCGTACCCCGGCCCGCCCTAGACACGCACCAGCACCTACTGCCACTCCACCGAATACGGCTACAGCTGCTGCACCTACTGCCGGTAAAATATATTTTTTTGTCCCTATTATGTTTTTGGGCTAATTCGTTTTTTTTAGCTTCACACTATTTCCCGCTTATAGCAAGGTGACAAAAGAGAGTGTTAATATATTGTATTCCTGACTGCCAACATTTTGGGACATTCCATGGTAAGAAGTGGAACTTATACTGCGCTCCGTCACAAGACCGGCGTGAGGAAATGAAAATAAGTCACTTTTTTTTTTTTTTTTTTATGGAAAAGACAC
>DWAP01005398.1:0-10169 GCA_018230625.1 Heliconius eleuchia | reverse complement strand
CTCACAACCAGTCGATTTTACAATTACACTTTGTGCCCCTGCGCCACGACTGGCCTCATTATTTAAATAACATTTAGATTCAGCCAGTTTCACAACAGTCTACGTGCTATGCATGAAAAAATGTGTATTTACCACTTGTATTTCATCTTACAAATGTAGATGGATTGTCTTAACACAATGTTGTAATATAAGAGAAACTTTATTTAAATGTAAAGAATTCCCACGTACACTGCATTTTGGGTGCATTTTTAAATTACTTAATCTTTTTAAACGGAATACATAAGTTTAAAAAAAAATCCGGAGAATGTACGTCTTAAATCTAGGTTCCCTCTGCCCACTCTGCTATATGCGAGATACAGCGTGAAGCTGATTTAATTTACCTAAAGCTATTTTTCTTTAATCTGTTCCTAATATTCTTATAAGCATAGTGCTCAAAATTTTAATAGATTAAATTAATTTTTTTACATTTTTTTTAAAGTATAATGCCACACTTAAGATAGAAATATACTTATTTGGAAATCATATAATAATTTGGTCCGATTCCAGGAGGCGCGGGTTTGAGTCGCGCTACGTTCAATTTTTTATACGTTTTCTAAATAAGTATTTTTCTAAATAAGTAGTTTAAATTAAGTTGTACATTGTGACGTTTTTTTATCGTTGTTATTTAAACAACGTGTTTACAATTTTTTCATGGTCAATGAAAGAAAAATCATATAATCATTCTTATCATATTATGTGATTGTAACAAACCTTTGAATATATAACTGATATCTATGTAGTGGCAAGGTGAGTCTTAGCAAACCGGGTCTAGGTCGGTCGGGTTGGATGCGCCCGCGCACCTTTTCTTTGTTTCGTCACGCAGTAACTGATTGTCGCGGCGACGTGACGTGCTTCCGTAATCAGGTAAAGTAGCTATAGATTTTAAGTTAAGCTGGTTTAAATGATACAAACGTCTTTTAATATTAAATTTAAATTATAAGCGCATGCTGTAAGTGTTATAAATATAATTTACATATATTACAGAACGAGTAAACGCGACCGTTTGTGGGTACAATGCCCAATTGAGGAAATTCAATATTGAATATATCTGTTTTCCTCGCTCTGAAAACAAGGGAAAGCCCACTGTTAATTTCCGCGACTCAACCGCGACCGCAATGCCTCCAGAATTCGGAAAAAAGTGTCTTATTGGGAACTTAGTGTCTTAACACGCAGCAGGCAACTAGTTTCGTGCGGGATACACCGTGAAGCTAAAAAAAGACTAGATAAAAAAATATAACGAATGAACTTCTATTCTAAGCTCAATAAACTTGTTACCTCTTTGCAGAGTGGAGGCATCGCGTCTAACAGTTCTAGTCGGTGAGTACGACGTGAACAATTCTCGATCGGATGGTTTCCCGGTGTCACATGTGATCCAGCATCCGGATTTCAATAGATACACCTATGACAATGACATTGCTGTGTTGAGGCTGGCGCAACCATTACCTGATAACTTGTTTAGACCAGCTTGTTTGCCGGGTAAGTTGGTTAGTTTAATTTCTTTTCACTTCACGTATCACAGGAGTAGCAGGGTAGACAGAGGGAGCCTAGTGTTAAGACAGTCCGTTGTCCATTTTCCGTCGAATTTTTGAGGCATTATTTCATTGATACCAGAGGGAATAAAATGGAAATAATAAATATTTTATTTCCTCTATTGGAATCGATATCCACAACCAGTCGAATGTACTGTCACAATTTGTGCCCCTGCGTCACTATTGGCTTTAAATCCTTAAAATACTAAAAACTACTGTAATAACAAGAATATTTCCTATAACAAAAGCTTAAATTAATTAAAAATAATTTTATGATTTTTATAGCCTTTTTAAAAAATGTGCAGCTATAAAGATACGATTTATTCCATAGATGATGAAGATACCCTTGGAGGTGTAGACGCTGTAGTATCTGGATGGGGAAGTACCATTGAAAAGGGGCCACCATCCAATATACCTATGAAAGTAAGTTCCCAAGTTTTTGGAAAAACTTTTGAATTGCAAAATAAAGTGGAGTGCCTTATGACAAGGCTCACTCTGCCACGACTCTACTCAAAATTCATTGTTTTTAAGCCGATGGCAAATCCAGAAATAAGTGTTCTTTGTAAAATGAAACTATGCGAATAAAACACAAAATTATTATATAGCCTTTTTTCTTGATTGCAAAAATATTCTTTTTTACTAACGAAAACAGCAATTCGGTATCGCTACATAGTATTAAATAAAGTCGTTTTCCAATGCCCGTCAGGAACTACGCAACGGATTTTGATGCGGTTTTTCTATCTATAAATATAGAGTGATTCAAGAGGAAAGTTTAAATTCATTGACATTCATTATATGTATAGTATAGAAAAACTGTTTCTAATGTGATGTCGTAATGTAAATAAAAAAGCGGGACTCTTCCGCCAAAAGCGCAAAAGACAAAAAAAAGTTTAAAAAAAGTTTAAGACAAAAAATAGAATAATGTCACAACGCTTAAAAACGATATTATTTTGGCTTTCCATATGTAAGGCAGTTAATTCTTCAAAATAACTATCCATAACTTAAGAATATACTTATTTGTATTTTTATGAAATTATTAGTAACTAATGAAATCCTTAAAATAATAAAAAGGAGGAAAGTAATAAATAAAAAAGAAAATTTTTCACAGTATGTGAAATAATCCGTGAAAAACGGGGTAACGATTGTCCCGATCAGGAGATTTATGGTCTAAAAATCGGGACGTCCTGCCAAAATCGGGGCGTCTGGCAACGCTGATAATGAACCTCATTGTAACAAATTACTGGATATACCGAATAATTTCTGATTCCCTTCAGTATAGTTAAATCGAGGTTGCACTATAAAAACCTGAAAATAAATTAATAAATATTCGTATAGATCAAGCGTGCGAAGCCGCGCTGGTCCGCTAGTACTGTATAAAATAATAGATATCATTTTACCAATTCAAAAATCGATTGGCCTTAAAAAAATACTTTCACGTTACATTTTTAGGAACCTTTTTAATAAAGAATTAAACATCTAATGAAACCAAATAAATGTTATTTACAGGCTGAAGTACAGATCTGGTCACAAGAAGAATGCAAAGCCGCCGGATATGGACGTAGAAAAGTGACACCACGTATGATATGCGCTAACGCACCTGATCGGGATTCCTGTACCGGGGATTCTGGCGGACCGCTGTTGATGACACAACCGCACTATACTATAGTTGGTAAGTTAAAGACGTGTATTTTTATATTTTTATAGTAATTTAAAACTGTCAAGACTTGATTTTTATGATTATTTACAAATTCACCATTTCATTTTTCATCACAAACAGCAAAAATCAGTTAAGCCGGAGATGAATATTTTATTTCATTTTTTTTACAGGAATCGTTTCATGGGGTCGAGGATGTGCAAGACAAGGCTATCCAGGAGTGTACGCAAGAGTAGACCGATTTATGCCTTGGCTGAAACTGGCGCTACGACACGCCTGTCCTTGTCTACCTCCAAACTCTATTTATAAGTAACTAAAAGGAGGACGTATTATGAGGCTATATTACAAAAATATAAAATAATCTGTCACTGAAATATTGGAACGATGGGCTTTATTTATATTTTCAAAAATAATAAGTATATTAAGAGGCTCATAACTATTACCAATTGAAAAAGTTACCAACATATGTAATATTTTATCATAAAAGCTTACTAGAATACTATATAAAGTTGAAATGAAAATTACTAAAGTGAAAATTTTTAAATGCTAAATAGAAATGTAAGATCATGAAAAACTTTTTGAGTTGTGAAACTGTTATAACTATACATAATATATTAGCGTATTACTAAATGGTGACTATAAAGATACAGTATAAAAATATATTATAGTAGAAAGTAAAGCTTTAAATGAACCTTGTTACTTTTATGTTATAGCAAATGAATCTGAAGTAATATTGCCATTTAAACCAAAGTAATATTGCAAATGAAGGAGTCTTTTCGTTTTAATTAGATATATAGCAAATGAATTTATCAGTATTAGGAAATATTATAATAATTATTAAGTAATCAAATTCATTTCTTAGTTATAAAAACGAACGGCTGTGATTAGATTAAATTATTAAATAAGCAATTTCATTGAAAATATTTATTATATAAGACCAATATATTTTTGTTACCAATTAAAAAAATAATATTGTTCCTTCAATAGTTGTTATTGTTATTTTTAACATATTCTCAATAAAGATTTTAATTTTATGTTTTAATATTATTTACCTACTTTAACCCTTATATTTTAAGTTCAAATAAATTTTGATTTACTTCAAAAATATAAATTATAAATATTAATTAAGTTAAATAATTTAAAAAAAGAGCCTAAAAAACACACCATTATTATCAGCTCTTATAGAAAGTGTTGCCAGTAATTCAACCAGACATATACAAAATCTGTTGTTGCTTAAACGTCATCTCGACAATTTTCTCCCGCGAAAATTCGACATTTGACGTTGAGGACGCCACTGCCAGCTGATATGACGATGGACTGAGAAAAAGTGATAAATTTAAATTAATTTGTATTAAACTCAGTGTTTTAGTGATATTAGCATTTTTTAATTTAGTGTATCTAGTTATTAAAATGAACTTTTCCGATAACGAAGCAGTAAGTGTAAGGTTATTGTTACATTCCTTTGTGACTCAGCAACGTGACTTTGTATTCACATTGGGCTTGCATACCGGTTAAAATCTACATATATATGAATTATATGTACTTATAAACGTGATATCTTTACATGTTATTATGCTAATACGTATAAATAAACCTTCGTTAAAGTGTATTTAATAGCTTTTACGTCCAATTGTCTATTATCATTGACATTCCATTTTGGTACATTTATTTAGGATGACACTTCGAGTGTGGACAGTACATCGAATACAGACAATACTTCCCGTAGCGAAACTCCAACAAACACTAGGGTAAAAAAAAGGAGGAGAGGCAAGAAGAAAATTACTAAACAAGTCAAACCTCCATATAAATTTAAGTAAGTTTTTGTTTGCTATCTATAATATAGCAAAATCCAAAAGGGGTGTGCGTCAGAGGTGTATGAAATATTTTTACTAAAAACCAAACAAACAAATAGTTTAGCTTAGATGTCTGCTTGTACATGCCTATCTTTTAAATTGTAGGATGGCTTTAAATAAAACTGTGTTGTATATGGGCCTTGTCCGTCTAGGCTATCATTGATTTTGAGGACTGGTACACCTGATGTAAATCCATAATAATTTTGTTCAACTATTATAATTAATAACATGTTGTTGTAGCTAACATTGTTCAACCTATAAACCAAAACAACATATAAACCTAAAAAATAATTAAAAAAGTACAACAAGGTGACCTTAGCTTAAAGTGATCTCTTCCATGCAACCTTTGGATATTAGAGTTGTATAAAAACTAGGTTCTTTATGATTATTTTCTGCAAGTTTTAATGACAACAGATGTTAAATGGAAATAATATGGAAAGTGTCATCAAGTTCATGCAAATGAAGGTGCAGTCAATGGAAGTTAGTGATAAGAAACTTCATTCTCCACTCTCTGCCACTTGAGGTATTGTATGTTGAGTGGCAGAACTTAATGGCCTAGCTACCAAAAGAAGGAAATTAAATGATTAAATAATTAATTCCTAACAAGTGGGAATCAAACCCATAACTGTTGCATTTACACATGAATGTGCCCCTAAGCCACAACAGTTTAATATACTAAAATCAGCTTCATGCTTTATCCCACACACAGCAGGGTATAACCTAGGCTTAAGACGCTTCGTTAACTACTTTCCACTGAGTTCTGTAGGCATTTGTGTGTTGAGTAGCAGAATTCAACACCATGCTTTGCCTCAATAAAAGAGCAAAGAAATGAAAATATAAATGTAAATATATATAAAACCAGTCTTTAATACAGTCACCCTTTGTGCCTGTGCACCACAACTGGCCTCAAATATACTAGCATGATATTTATCATTAAATTCTAGTTGTAGTGCAAAAGAAGACCATGGCCAGCCTTTATTTGGTTGTCAATTCAATCATCACTTGGGCGAAGGGGAACCACAAATATTTGCTGTTGTGGGAAGTAACAGAGTCTCCATTTACGAATGTCCAGAATCTGGAGGATTCAAGTTCTTGCAATGCTATGCAGATCCTGATGTAAATAATAAATTAATATAAATTATATATGTAAATAATATTCATGTACTATGTTTATTACAGGAACAGGAAATAGAGGGTTACCTTGTCTAGGCCTCTTCCTATTCAAGGTAATGAAATATTTAATATTTTAATTTCTTCACTCTGGTAACCACAACTTAACACACAATCTCCGCAGAATTTGGCAGAAAGTGTCTTAACACTAGGTTCCTTCTGCCTCCTTGGCTCTACATGATATACAGTGTAAAGCTAAAAAAAATATAAACTCCCCTGTGAACCTTTTGTTGACATGTGCATTTATAAGTAGGTACCACAAAATATGATTGTATGAGATGTTTTCATGTTGATAGTTCTTGGTTACTATATTAATATATGAAAACTGTAAATTGGATATGTAACAATGAACACTATAAGCTCACATAAAAAAAACTAAAAACGAACTTCCAGGTGGACGAAACATTCTACACATGCGCCTGGTCGTACGAAGAGGAGACCCACCTCCCACTCCTCGCTGTAGCCGGATCACGGGGCATCGTCCGAGTATTCCATCCCGCCACCCAAACCTGCATAAAACACTACATAGGCCATGGACACGCGATCAACGAAGTCAAATTCCATCCCAGAGACCCCAATTTACTATTATCAGCAAGTAAAGATCATGCGTTAAGATTGTGGAATATTATGACAGATGTTTGTATCGCCATATTTGGTGGTGTGGAAGGGCATAGAGATGAAGTATTAAGTGCTGATTTTGATTTGAAAGGAGAGAGGATAATGTCATGTGGAATGGACCATTCGTTGAAGTTGTGGAGATTAGATAAGCCGTCCATGAATGAAGCGATCAAACAAAGTTATAATTTTAATCCTCACAGAGCGTTACGGCCTTTTAACTCTTTGAAGGAGCATTTTCCTGATTTTTCTACGAGAGATATTCATAGGAATTATGTGGATTGTGTTAGGTGGATGGGTGATTTGATACTGTCGAAAGTGAGTATTTCTAATCATCATTTTTCACAGTCCCTGAGAATGGATTTAAAAAAATTGATTACGTTTGACACTTCTTACAACTTACTACTTTAAAATAATTATTTTTTTCTATTAGACAAATTTTTTGATAACAATAACAAACACAACAAGAAAATAATTAATGTATCTGATTTGTTACATTTGATCTAAAGCTATATGCACATCATACATCCATATATACATTTCCATGATTCATTACTTCTCTAGGCAAATTATGTAATTAGAAACTACTATCTAAATAAATATTAACTTATTTCTAGTATTAATATGCTTACAACGAAATTAGAAATTTAATTTTCAAAACGAAAAGCAAATATATACATTATTGTTACACCCTCCTGTATCTGGCCAGGTAACTTGTGTGTATGGTCCTTTAGAAGTAAAAGCCGGTAACTCTAACCGCAAGTACAGTGGTCTACATTGAAAATATTAAGCTAAAGTAATATACTTATTCAGACAAAAAAATATATAAAAAATTATTTCCAGTCATGTGAAAACGCAATAATATGCTGGAAGCCGGGACGCTTAGAGGACACTGAACTACGTCCGGGAGACAACTCCGTCACCATCGTGCACAGGTTTGATTATAAGGAGTGTGAAATATGGTTCATTCGGTTTGCCGTGGACTACAGTCAGAGGGTGAATATATTTATATTTTTCTTTTTTTATCTACAGTGTGAATGCTACATATGTATTAATTGTATGTTTATATCGAGGAAATGAAAATGTTTGATAATTCATAACTCCGAGAGGAACCGTACCCACATTTCCGTCGTGTGTACAATCTGTGCATGATGGCAATAATATTTCATTTTCCCGCTCTAATATAGCGTGACTGTTATTTTTAGAGTCAGAATCTGGGTAAAATAAAAAATATATATTATTTTCTGATATATTTATTATGTTAATGTTAAAAAAAATGTTCAAAATCTATTTACAATTAGGCTGAACCCTACTTTTCGCTGAATTTCCGAGAAATTGAGTGTGGATTGGAAATTGAGTGTGGTGGCGGAACTCAACGCCGCGCTTTGTTACGTTACCGGAAAAAAGAATATAAAGATATTATTTTTTTCCCCGAATGGGATTCGAACTAACAACTGTCGTATTTACAATCACACGGTTGTGACGGCAGCTTGCTAGGGAGCTGAAAGTTGGTTAAAATTGAAATATTTTAAAATGATCAGGTAATAGCGTTGGGCAACCAGTGCGGTAAGACCATGGTGTGGGAGCTGGGCGCGGCCGCGGGCGCCTCCAGGGTGTCGCAGCTGGTGCATCCGAGGTGCCAGGCCGCTGTCAGACAGGTATCAGGTTTTATATATCCACATTTTGCACAACTGACAAGAATTTTATGGTCGGTTATTTTAAATTATGAACAGTGAATTAAATTATTAATAATAAATATTAATATACACTCGTTTTTTTAATAATAATCTCGTAATTATTATTCGAATACAGCAAAGCCCAAAAGAAGGGTTATGTTTTTATTGTGTATGTATGTACGAACGTGTTTTGGCGTGTACATTAATTTAGTTTATAATCTGGTTTTTGGTTTTGCTTTTGATTCTATAAAAAAAACACAGCAAGAAAATAATTAAACAACTATTAATTAATTAACTATTTACGATGGAGGTTGGTAGTATATAAGAATGTACGTAGCTATGAGACTTCAGTAGAACAGTGTTTTCGCTGGCACCTCTGCGCCACGACTGGCCTCTGGCTAATCTTTAAGATTATATAAATACAAAATATAACATTTGCAATTATGAGGATTAAATTTTTTTACATTTTTATGTTATTCCACATTTAGGAAAGAAAAAACTATCTAGAAGACGTAACTCTTGGAATGTATGGCTCAATAATGCCAGTAGACTGATTTTTGTTATACTTTTTCTAAAATAGATTCATTTTATGAATATATCAAAATATTCCCTAACGCGAACATCCTGTATACATACAAATTTTTAAACATAACATAATTGAATTCACAGGTGACGTTATCGAGAAACGGCAAGGTACTGTTGACGTGTTGCGACGACGGCACCTTATGGAGATGGGACCGAGTGCTCAACAGCACTTAATGTATTGATAAAAGCTAAATATGTGATTATTATTTAGTTTAAAGGTCGCTCATACAATAACTCATAACCAGAAACAATTAAAAATATATTTTCGGTGTTTTAGCCGATATATAATTTTGCTTATTGATCAGCTAAACTAATTAACTGAAGGCAGTTTTAAAAGATGACTATAAAAATAGATCTAAACTTCGACAAAATAATTGAATAATATTATATTAAATTAGAAAGAGCGACACATTGGTCATTTAGAGTTTATAATTGAAAAATTGCATTTCAATTGAAGCCGTTGTGGAGCGTCTGATTGTAACCGTGACGGTTATGGGTTCGATTCCCACTCGATGAATAATTTACGTTCATTTCCTCGCTCTGGTAAAACGCGGCGTAAAGCACGACCACTCAACAAGTAATGTCTCGAACTCTTGGCACTAATTTTCCCTAATTTTTTGCTTTACAAAAGTGAAGACACCGTGACATTATAAAGATACTCTATATGGCATTTTTTTTATTGTTTAGGCATTTTGATAAAAGAAAATGTAGTAAAAAGTTAATTGTTGACCAAAAAGCTTTTTTTACATAAAATCTCAATAGAAATAAGTTAACGTTAGTTAAAACTTGAAGAAATAAAACAAATAGACTGGTATTAGTCAAATTGAAACATTGTTTTATTCCAACAATCCTGCTAATTTGCTATCATATATTACTTCTCAATTTTTGTTTAATAATAGATTAGAAAAAAATTGAATAAATAAGCTATATTATATACTTTATAATATAGCTCCGGCCACAAGCAGGTCTTGGCGCAGCGGCACAAAGTGTGACTAAACCAACTGGTTGTGGGTTCGATCCCCACTCGAGGAGATGAAATATTTACTTA
>DWAP01005397.1:0-10172 GCA_018230625.1 Heliconius eleuchia | reverse complement strand
AAGTATTAAAGTGGATTTTATAGTAAAATGGATATGAGCTTTCATTATGCCCTTAGGTCTTATGCAGGAAGTAACAAATTGCAGATGCCAATGCCAATATTGCCAACATTCCAATACCAATGTTTGTAATTTTATTTAGGACGACAGTCGTGGAACAGGGACCATACGCTTGCCATTGTAAACGCGACGGGTCGCAGGTTCGATTCTCACTCGAAGAAATAAAATATTGAATAATTTTTTTTCCACGTTCAGATTACGAAGCTAAACGCGGCGTCAAGTTCAACATGGAGTTTTAACTTAACAATAAATTCTCAGGTTCCCTCTGCCCACTCTGCTATGTGCGTAATACAGCGAGAAATGAAAAAAGATTGCATTATGTAAATGTATTGTATGTATGTTTAATGTAATATGATTTGTCTGTGTAAATTATATTTTGTATCGTGAGTATATTTTCACTGATATAAATTATGAAATCTTGCCTCAAATATAATTCAAGAGCAATTTCAAAAATGTTTCTAGGTATTTTTTTAACTGCAATCATGTTACCGTAAAAATACAACTGCTTACCTTTAGATATTTTTTTAGCTTCACGCTGTATTTCGCAGATAGCAAGGTAGGCAGAGGGAACCTAAAACTTTCGTTCTCCAATATTATTATATGTTGAGTTGGCATTATATGTTGAGTTGAGCAGAACTTGACGCGGCGTTATGCCTCGTTACCAGAACGTAGAAATAAAAATATTTAATATTTCACTTCCCTGAAAAATAATTGAACCCACAACCTCGGGTGCTTAAAGTGGGATTCTTGTGTTCGCTTCATGAAATAAACCTAAAAATACTTAGAATAGAAATCAAATCTACAATTTTCATTCTGCCAGTCAGACCTTATTTTGTCTTACAACTAAACAAACTGCGTGATAGGACATAAGATGGAAAACATAAAGCAATTTAAAAATTCGTTACTTGCTCCATCGAGCACGGAGTACGGAGTAAGGCGACACCGCCAAAACGCTACCGAGGAGCACTCCGGAGGCTTCGTGATACAGTATTATGTAACCTCGCGGGGTGCAGGTACACGCACGTAACTGGAAACCACGAATTACGCGGTGATTAAGATGTTGAGTTTTTGAAGATGGTAACGGTTTTTTTTTTGGTATTGATCTTTGATCTTTTATTGAATTATATTAAATAAATGACAATTTATATAAATTTAGTTGAAATATAAATTAAATAATAATATGTGCCATTGTACATATGAAATTATAAATAAAAAAAATAAGCAAAAAAAATTAAATAAAAAAAATACAAAAACAAAACAAAGAAATTAAAAAGGTCACACACATGTATCTCAATCATTGTTCCATCCAATCAATAAAATTAAATATATATAGAAAAAGTGCGACAAATTGCAATAAAGGTACTTTTAAAAATATAAATTATAAATACATAATAAGCCACGGAAAATTGTATCTTGTGTTCTGTGGTGAAACTTGTTGGTTCATTCTAAAACGACTCTCCCAACAACTGCGTTTTAATTATTAATAATATTATTTCTTATTTAAGTTTATTATATTCTTAAAATAACATACATACATAAATATTACAAAATTTTCTGGAAATTACGTAAATAATAGAAAATGTTGAAACAAAATTTCACCGCATAATATTATTAAATTTTCGTAATGTTAGCTAATTATTTGGTTCATTTGTTATTGCAACAATGTCATGTTTAATATTTATTATCAAGAGTATTATTTAATTAATTCATAATATATCTCACTACTGTTGTAAATAGAGAAAACTATGTTAAAATTAAATAATTGAATTAATAAAAAATGATTACCTAAATAATATTTTTCTTATTAGTTAGATCGTAAGCGCAAAAGAAGCGAGTCATTTATTATTCAAAAAATCATTCATCAGTAAAAAATACTTACCTAAAATACATTTAAAATGTATAGTAAGCAAACATGGGAAACTTGAAACTGTTAATCGACGCAACCCGCCCAATCTCAGTACGCGTCCTAAAGGAATTGCAAAAAACCCCTCAACCGCACCCCAACCGCTTTTCACCCGGGAATCAAACCTGGGTCTCCACGGGTTAAGCGCGTACGTTAAAATGTTTATAGATAATACCAATGTATGTAGGTAATTCTAATCCCGAGGGTTGACGACCCCTCTGACGGAATGTAATGGCCTTTGTCCGGATATCTGTATCGGTTTTGATGCTGAATGGTCGGAAAAGTGAACGTTGCGCAACACTATGTGAGGGGAGTCGCTTTGATCGCGCCTCTACTCTATATTACAATTGTACTTTTAGTAATTATCCGTAGCGGAAAACTTGTATATCATTTATTATAGTATGATGTCGCTTTTTATAAAAAAAACTCATTCCACCTCACTAAGTATACTAAAATTTGTATAAAAAAAATACATCCATCATTAACCTATCTTCCGTTATGTGGTTCATTTTACATTCAATTTAATTAACAAGGATATCGATAAAAACCTGATTGAGTAGATAAGCGAGCTTTTGTTCTAACGCGTTGCGAGACCACCTACACCACCACACTATCGCATGATCTATCGACGTGTCCCCCAGCACTGACGTGCGCGCGCGCATCCTTAGTGACACCTGTCAATGTCAAAGTGACGCGAGAACGCCCGCGCGAAGATGATCTATGACTCTATATATACAGATTTAAAAGCTCGTGTAAACTAATAAATGCCTACGTTTGACCTACGTGAGAATTTTAAAAAAATGTTTGGTTTTTATGGTTATTTCAATATTCTTAATTCGTTATAAGTGGATTTTCATTTTAAGATATATATAAAAAATAAACAGTTTGGATTAATTAGATTAAATTGAACTTAATATTATAATTGAACTTAATTTAATTGAAATAATAATTATCACTGAGGCCGTCGTGGCATAGTTGAAACTTGTATGAAATCACATTGTAGTGATAATTTTTATTAGTAATTAGTGATTATTAAATCAGGAACTACTACTAACAAGTAATATAAGATTTTAGTTTGATGTGTAATATGAAATGAAACATTAAATTGCCTCATTTAATATGAAAATGCAATAGATTGTTAATAATAGGATCCCTACAAGAAAATAATGATATCAAAAATTTTCTAAATTTCTTAAATATCTGAACCCAAAAAATAATGAAACACAGGTAAAACCAAGTAAACCACTAGTAGTAAAGCAAAGGCCGTCGCGTGCAACGTTCTACACTCACGTCATGTTGCATCGCGAAACTCGATACGTTCCCTCACACTAAGATTTTATCTCCACTCTCATTTCATTATTTCACATTCTCTTTTATTAATATTATAATATAATAAGAACAGTTTATTTCAACTTCCTCGTTATCACAGTGGGGTAAAAAGTAAAAAACCTAGCGGTAGGTGTGCGTTTATCTTTTTGCATCTGAATCACACGGTTATATAGCTTTTTTTATTAAGTTTTAATATGAAATACCACTTGGTTTTAATAGTTTAAGTTATATTTATAGCTGTTTTTGTTCACTTTTTTTTATATTTCTTGATTATAGGCTTTCCTCTCTAACCCTCCTCTTGATTAAGACAAATTAGCGGAATATATAAGACAACATTATAATGAATTCAGAGTATTTTTAATTATTCTTCTTTTCAGAAGTAATTACATATTTTAACAATAAAATATTTTTATTTCTTATTACAATTAAATATAAAGCAATTATATTGTCTGTAAGGGCTACAGAGTTGATATCAAACATATAAGTTGTATAGTCGTAGTAACGAGCGACTAGAACTAAGTTCCAACTTGAAACATCGAAGTATGTAATACTCGATACAGCTTAACTTTTATTATATGACAGCTATCGATAAAACTCTATCGTTTCTATATAACATGTAATAAATTGCTATATTCTATTTTCTATTATATTAACTTTATTACGTTTAGAACAGCAGTAATGTTTCATTCAATTTCAATTAAAATAAAATAGTACATTGAAAAAAAAACGTATGTCTGAACGAATTAATAAATAAATTAAAAATTGAAAAAATTGATTTCATCTATGACATCTACAGTATTTAATATTATAATTAAATATTTTTTATAAAATAATAGTCATTAAATTTTAAACATCTGTTTACATTTTTACCTATTTGGCTTGAACTGGTACTTATAATTATTATTAAAAATATTATAATATATCAATTATTCTTAAAAAAATTATAATATATCAAATTCGGAACGATTTAATAAAAAATTAAAAACGACCACCTAGAGTTAAAAAAAATCGGATACTTCTTACATTTTCATTGTTTTCGTATACGTTTCTTTTTTCGCTTTCGTGTTCGTATTAAATAAATACAAGTAAATAGTAATAAATTTAAAAATACTTGTACATTTATTATTAACAAACTTAAATACAGAACTACTTTACCAGAAAGCTTCAAGGACAAAAAACCTCGCTGTTAGTGTACATCAGTCGGCGTCCGTGTCACATTTCAGGCTATATACGGTAGTTGGATTTTCGGCTTCGTTTCACATATTATTATATTGAATTATAATTAAGCTTACGAAAGGACAGGCATACCGCCTAATGTCATTTGTGTTTTATTATTTTGTGGAACGTTGACCGTATTTTTTATGTATATATATATATATATATATATATATATATATATACATTATGTATAATGTACATGAATTTTTATATTTGCTTGTACTAACGATGAATAAAAAAAAAATGTTTTGTTTAAATATTTTTAACGCTATCTCTAGTTGAAATAACTACTACAATTAAGTAAGTATCTCTATCTATATAAAAAAAAACGAAAACTTATATTTTTGCGATATCCTGGATTGTAGGTTTTTGTCTAACTCTTCGTATAATGAAAAACGTAGATTGAAAAAGTATATTATTGTCATTTGTTTTTAATTTTTTACTGCCACTAATAAGCCTTCTTTTATTTAATAACATTTTAATTCTTAATAATTCTTACTAACTTTTATAAAAAGCAAGTATAAACTTTGAAATGTCATTGATTTTCTAGAACCAGATGCAAAATACCATATGTAGCTACAACATACTCATACATTTTTATAAAATTCTATTCATAGTGGGCCCCCCAGAAAGCTTTCTATGGGTATTTTTTTAAATCTCGTTTAAAACCCCCTCCTGTCTCTCCGTCAAAACCTTGCGGACCCTTTACACACATCAGTGATTACTAATTCGACTGCAACGGGACTAAAGGGTGTAACTTAAATATGGTGAAAAAATAGATTTTAAATACTAAAACGTTTTCCGGCATAGCAGGGTCAGTAGAGGGAACCTAGTGATAGACACATGAGGCACACTCCCTTTCTCACTTTTCATCAAGTTTTCTAGATATTGCGTATAGAGCGGCGGAATACAACACCGCGTTTCGTCTACCAGAGCGTTTAAATGAAATTAAACTAAAAATCAGCTTCACGCTGTATTCCGCCCAAGTTCTGCAGGCATTGCGTGTTGAATGGCGAAAGTCAACGCCGAGCTTTTGCCTCGACACCAGAAGAAATGAAAATATAAATGTAAATAGATATTTCATTTCCCCGAGTGGGGATCGAACCTACAACCAGTCAATTTTACAGCCACACTTTAACTAAAATAGACAAAAGATATGTAACTAAAAGCTGATACATATATTTGTGAATGCATATAATTTACATTTGTGTACTTACTTACATATCCTAAATCTGTTAGTAAACTCAATTCACCAAATTTCCTATAACGGTAGCTACTGTCATGTTTTAAAACTTTAATAAAAAAATATTTAGACAAATCAATGAAAACTTAGAAATTAGAAATTAAAAACCATGTATGTAGAGGTCCATGGCAGTAGCCAAAGAGAAAGAACACAAAACGTGAACACTACGGTGTTTGACTCTACTTTCTCTCTGGTTATTTCATTGAAAAAATACGTGAAACTAAAAAAATATGTCGTAATAGATTTATTTACTCTCAGTATCTAACCATTTGTACATAAATCTTGCATCATTATTAGAACAAATTTCTAATTTGATTGACGAAACCAAAATAAAATCCACTGAAATTCTAATAGGGGAGTCGTAAAAACTTTAATCTTCTCCTACCGTATTGGCCGGTGAGCTGTCACTTACAGAATGCGTTTAAATGCATCTCTCGTATTGGTCGTTTTAAAATTCCACTTTTATTTGACGTGTTTTTTGTTGGGTCAGTCTCTTATTGGATATTAATTTAAAACGTAATTGCTTTATGTCATGTTCTGACGTTTGGCTAGCTGCCGATTGTTAAGTTTAACTTGAATCTCAGTTGCTATGAAAATATTATATATTTTTTGTTTCCGAACACCGTTAAATAACTTTAAAATGTTAATCATCCATCTCTTTTATAATCACATAATGTGATTATTGGTTCGATTACCATTTGGGGAATGATTTATTTAATGTGATTTTAATTTCCTTGCTCTGGTTGCGAGACAAAGTTGTTGTGTTTCTATTTTATATTAAATAAATCTATTAAGAATAAATTATATTATATACCTAATATTAAGAAATTTGTCAACTATCTAGTAGTTGGGACTTACGAATTCTTGCCATATTTTCGATCTGGCTAGACACGTGGCGTTGAGTTCGGCTCACATTCACTTTTCTAACTGGAACTGAAAGTAAAAAGCAAATTGTGATCATCATGCTGTTAGGTTATTTCTGGTTGCAAATAAGAATTTTTATTATATATAAATAATTTTTTTTAATAATTCTTATTTTTTTTATATCACCATCTTAAATGATTAGTATAGGTGCTCATAAGGTTTCCCAATAGGAACATAAACATATTAAACCTATTACACTTATAGATGCTTTTATCGACACTTTTAATCCGAACAAAAATCCATACTTCAACATGTATCAAAAAAACGTACATTTTGTATCGAATCAAAAGCTTTTAGCACAAATGTATGGTGGTTTAAACGCACCTGCGCGAGTACATTACCTTCCATTAGCGCAACACAGGATTAAACCCGTCCGTTACACCGATAGTTTGCATTCACTTTGGATTTTAAAATATTTACTATTTTACTTTGTAAGCTTTATAATGGCTTTTAAATTTAAATATATACAGGTTAATAAGTCTTGTATAAACGAACGCTCAATATTAATATTTAGTTCTAGATATAACTTATAAAGAAACAATATATATCTAAGAATACATCAATCAAAACGCTTTTATCCCTCTAAAACTTAAATATATAAAGAGAGTCGGAGAACATCGAGCACATTTGTGAACTTGCAGCCCCCGCCCCGGCCGTTATACGGAAAAATATAATTTCCCGTTGCCTGGCAACGAGAAAACAGATAGATATTATTACCTAGGGACGCCCCGCGGCACCGTCTATGTACTACATACATACAACAATGAATCTGCGTGTTAAGTTCGATATATACTCACTCGTAGGTTATATTTGTGTGAGTTAGGTTTTTACGCATGCGTGCTTTTTCGGCGAAAGTAGATAGATATTGGGGTTTTTAGGCCCTGAAGGGGTGAGTGGGGAGGGCCCTAATCTGTGTCCCTTTGAGCGTCCCGATTGGAATTTAGTAATCATATTAAATTTTAAATTACACGTGCTTGGAAGTTAAAAGGGCGGGGAACGGTTCGCAATTTGTTTCCCATTAGATAGTTATTTAGTTTGTCGGAGGTCGGGATGGGTGTGCGCCAGTGGCTGTAGGCTAGCGTACGACGAGCGGCGAGCCAGCTAACTTTGTGCTCGGAAAAATTTCTATTGTTCGCCATTCTATTGTCAGACTGTTTCTATTGCTTTCTTTATTAAGATGTTGCTGTTTGACCTGCCTTGTTTATGTCTATACTTTCTCAGTAAATACAATCGGAACGAGCATTTATTAATATTTACGAGAATTTTGTTTATAAGTAAACGATGGCATCGTGGTAGAGTTGTAATGTAAATGATTGAATATGGTAATCCAGGATTCCAATATAAGAAAGAACATATTATATTTAAACTATGAAGTATATTTCATTATGCAATACATGTCTTATGCAATACTTGTCTAAAGTGGATGGAAAATCGTACATAAATATAAAAATGTATGAGTCAATGTTTACATTATATTGTATTTTTGATAATAGGTGTCGTCAATAAACCGAGTGCTGAGGAATCTGGCGTCTCAAAAGGAGCAAGCAGCGTCAGCGCAGAACGACAGCGTGTACGAGAAGTTACGGATGTTCAACGGCCAGGCGGCCACGGGGTGGTGGTACCCTGGCCTTCCCACCGCACCTGCGGCGCCTGCGTTGCCTGCTCCCCTGCCGCCCCAGCTGAACAGGCCGGGGAATACTGAAGAACATAAACGAGGTAAGCAAAGTAGATAAAAAAATCCTATAATAATTACTTTATTTTCTAGTCAAAATAATTAAAAATCTAAACGAACTAGAGAGCACAGCGCTAAGAAATTGCTCTACGATACTATAAAAAAATCGTGCTACGAATATACGAAAAGAATCTCCCACACCATGCAGGGTAAAGTCATAAGCCAATAATTTAGAGACATTTCATATCAGATACTAAAACTTAATCACACATTCTCTTAAAACAAAGGAGCCACAGTGACTTCAGCAATAATTGTACTTATTATTAAAAATATTAATAACATTCTGATATTTAAAATATTTCTATTGAAATATTCTTATTTTGGGTAAAGTGACGATAATGTACGTACCTACTATATGAAGGGAGCGTGATATTAAGGGAGTATATCAACGTGAAGCACCCAATGGAGGTCACGACATGACAGCGTTGTCCTTTTTCCGTCTGCTTTGAGCTAAACTAGACTGAATGCCTGAAAACTAACTAGGGTTGACGAACACTTGTTTATGGATTTACATTTTTTTAGATTTTTTTTTTAAACTGTAAAATTTTAATATGGTAGAAGTAGACATGACCTAGTATCACGACACTATGTTCTTCGTTAAAACTATATTGAAAAAAACTTCTTTGCGCAGAGACGACATTGGGTTCCACCGATACGTAATGTTTTCAAAACGTCAATTCTTATTATCATTAGGATTATTTATTTCAGAAGAAGACACGTGAGGAGTATAGAATACGAAGTTATAATTTAACCACTTATTTGCATTATATAATAAGCTTTAAAATATCATTCGTATACAAAAGCAATCGATAGTTACAAGAAAATATAAGTGCTCGTATCATAGCCCTAAGTGGGTCTAGGGGGTGGCAGGCCGGGGTAGGGGGTGCCTTCGTTTCTTCATACGTCTTTGTGGCTTGCAAGATTATGCCTCTTTGTGTCTTGCGTGATGTTCGGTTTCACTTTATTACACGCGGATTTACGAACTAGATACACGATTAATCTTACAAGTGGTAAAATTGGCTTATCAATATGGGCGTAGAGGTATGGAGAGGTTGGGGTTTGAAGTCGTTAGGTGGTCCGTGCCTACCCCAGAATAGTCTTAACACCGAAAAAGAAAATCTCTTACATGAATATGAATATCTCTTGACTATAAATATATAAAAATATATCTAGATACTCCTATTATTAACCT
Source organism: Heliconius eleuchia (assembly GCA_018230625.1). Taxonomy (NCBI): domain Eukaryota; kingdom Metazoa; phylum Arthropoda; class Insecta; order Lepidoptera; family Nymphalidae; genus Heliconius; species Heliconius eleuchia. The sequence goes on along the minus strand of DWAP01005397.1, from coordinate 574 downwards.
CTTAAGGTATAACTCGATTGTGATATTTGAATATTGCACACATTACCCTATATAAGTTAAGTCTAGAGTCATTACACTCCGTTTCTCTTTTCGTCCACTTTGGGATATTGAATGAAGGGACTCAACGCTCCACTATTGACGCAACGGAGGAATGTAAATAAGAATAATAAAATGCTGTTTGTGTGTCTTGGTGGCTTTCCTATATAGTAACTTATAAGCTTAAATTATCAAAAGAAATATCTTATTCTGTATACTATAATGCATATTAAATATTTACTTTATAAAAAAGAGAATAAAATCTATAACAAAATTAGTTGGACCACTAATACATCTAGACGCAAAGGCCATAAGTAAATGTGATTTATCAAACGCATAAATTGAATCCCTTCCTTCGGAGCGCATCTCCGTGTGCAATTTCTCGTAAAACCAACCACTTTGTTGCAAATTCAATGTCTACAACTAAATACAATGCTTTTAGCGAGATAACAAACTTGTGATAAATTGTTAAGTCCGTATTTAAACCTATTTTGGATAGAAGATGTATAGATTATATATATATATATATATATATATA
>DWAP01005396.1:0-10174 GCA_018230625.1 Heliconius eleuchia | reverse complement strand
CCGTTCCCCACTTTCTGCCGAATTCTGGAGGCATTGCGTGTTGAATGGCAGACCTCAACGCTGCGCTTTGCCTCGATATATACATGATATGGTTTAATACAAAACCACTATTTATATAAACTTTTAATATTAATAACTTTTTATAATGAATTTTGGTTGACGAACTTATATACCTATTATATTCTAATACATAGGTATAATCTAATAAAGTATATATATTAATATACTATATACAATATATTACAATAAGGTATTTGTGTGTCACCCACGCTATTGGTGGTCTGTGGAGGGCGTTTAAAAGCTCGCGTTCGGCCCGCCCAAGCGCATTCCACGGGAAATCACCGGTTGCTGTAGGTCTTACTCACCTGTAAAGATATACGTAAGTAGTTATGTTTAAGTTTTGTATTAGAAAATAGCAAAAATACTTAAAATTGTAATAATATATAGGTTATATTTTTAATAATTTTTCATGTAGGATTTAATAGTTTTTTTTTAATTTTCGTAAATTTCAAAAATTTTTTGTGGGTTGCAAGGTGAAGCAAAATTTATAAAATCGTGTTCAGCATAATGAAGCTTTTTTAAGCATATATAAATGACTATTAGTTGAATTTTAAAATAAAATTGTCAATAAATAAAAAGTTTTTGTAATAAAAATATTGAATAAGAAAAATTGTAACATATTGGTTAATTTTAAATACTCATAATAACCTTAAATAACCTCAGTTAATTCGTAATAAACTTAAATTATATTATTTAATATATTTCATTTATATGTTTCTTCATATATATTAATGACTTTATGAGATTAGAAAATAATGCAATTCTTACAGTTATTAAGATTTTATTTGTTTTAACTTTGACTTTGAATAGATTTTATCTTCTTTTTACACATTCGTGTGTCACGTCATATAAACAAATTTTTAATTTTATATATATATTTTTTTAATTATAATAATTGCAGTTTCAATTAAAAAATATTTTTAAGTTAAATTTGTATTAAGTACCAATCGTGGCACAGGGTCATAAGTATGTAACTGTAAGCGAATGATTGTGAATTCGATTCCCACTCGAGGAAGTGAATATGTAATATTTTAATTTTCTCGTTCTGGTAACGAGGCAAAGCGCGATGTTGAGCTCCGCCACTCAACACGCGATGCCTCAAAAATTCGGCGAAAAATGAGGAACGAAGGATAAAAAAATATTTTCTTTATAAAAATACTATTTTTAATTAATTATTTTTTTAGCTACAATGATAGAAACAGTTAAATTAAAAATATATATACTAGTATTGCTAGTACTATAAAAGAAAAGAGTTCTTTGATTAAACTTTGGGAAAAAATATTGAAAGTTAGGAAAATACCCTATTTGGTTTTGACTATGCGGTGAATTTCTTAAAAAATACAGCAAAAACTGTGCATAAATGCTCATATCGTTTGATTGCGTTGACTTAGAAATTTGATTTTTGTCTGTGCTCCAAGAGGGACCTATATTTGTTATTAATTTCACATTGATATATTCACGCGATTTCGGGATAATGACTTTTGACACACGGACAGACGGACAACAAAGCGATCTTATAAAGGTTCCGTTTATTCCTTTCTAGGTGATGAACCCTAAAATACTATCTAGAAAGTTAGTATTTTCTTAATAGTATAGTAGTAAGTGTGGCGTAAAATTTAAAAATGTAAAAGAAGTGAAATATACATAAATATGTAGGTAATAAATATATATAGAAAATGTTTATGATTTTGAACAAATTGACACAAATAATTTAAACTAACATTTTTTTAATCTTATTTGTTTGCCGCAATTTTTTAGTTTCAGTTTTTTTTTCTAGGCATAATTTAAACTAAGATCTATTGCGTAAAGTTAAAAACAATCCGACCGAGACAAAACAATGACAATATTTTTTTCAAGTTATATTTAAATCGGATCTAGAAGTGTGACGTTGTGTTGCTGAGTACTTTAAAAAATTATTAGTTACATAGGCGTTTATAGTATTCTTTTAAATTTATAACAATAAAAAAAAATCGGTCTCGCGCGACTCCTCACCGAGGGTTCCGTGCCAATTTCAGTGTATGAAATTATCTACAATTATAAGTTTGTATAAGTAGTGTGTATAAGCTTAATCTGTAATATAATGTAATATAAATTTTTGTTTTTGAGATTATTCCTATATTTGGACAATGAGTTCTCATTTCTTGGCAAAGTTCATAATTGTAGGAAAACATAAAAGAAACCCAGAAAACCCTTATAGGTTTTGATAACGTGGCGTATACAGTTGACAAACTTAAGTTTTCAGGTGTATGCAATCAATCGGTATGAAATAAACTGCAAATATAGGTTTATAATGTGTTTTTTTCTATTAAATACCTTTATTTTTTTTGACTATGGATCCGCGGAAAGTACTTTATAGATTTTATTATTACAGCAATTTTCGTTTAAAGCTATAACGATATATGTATATCATATCGTGTTTATTGCATTTGGGGACTGTACAGAATTAATTATTATTTAAAAAAATAAACTTGATACTTCCATGTGATCTCCAGATAAATGTTCTTAACCGATAGACTCACAGACAACAAAATTATCCAATAAAATTCCTTTTTTTTTCATTTGAATTACGGAACCCTTAAAAATTAGAAAAATGGTAATAATATATAAACATAGTCATAAGTATTTTTTAATTTTATCAGACCAAGTGGAAATCAAACCCAGAGTCATTACACAAATACAACCTCAAATGAAATAATCAAATTAAGTCAGATTTAGTTCTAAATTACAATTCACAATTTGGTTTACAGTTCTGACCACATTTAGTTCATTTCTAATAATTTATAATGAACGAAAATGATATAGATTTAGTTATTTCAAATCACGTATTGGATTTTAATAGCTTTTACATTAATTTTGTGTTAAAGGTCTATATGAAAATATCATTCTATATAAATGTTATTAAAAAAATATGTTTAACATATTAGACGGTATTTCGATATTTTTTCTTATATTAATATAATTCTTTCCTTTTTTATAAATTAATTTAATTCTTTCTGTTTATTTTCAATCTGTATCCCGCATAAAGGGGATCTAATGTTAGCTCCAGGCATTGCTCAAATTTCGAGACATTGCATATTGAGTGACGGGACTGAAAGCAGCGCTTAGTCTTGATATGTTATCTAGCGAGCGAGGATATAAAAACAAACGAATCGGCAGCCATCGAGCTTACAGTCAGACGCTGTGCTAATTTCATATCGAAAATCAAAAAGTGAAGGCAACCTTATTATATTCTTAAGCCCAATTTTTTTTATTTTAAGCTTCTCTTTATTTAGCGTGATCGTTTACGACGTGGTAGGTTGAAAATCCAATGACAAGAAAATCCTTTTCTATGATTTTGATTTAAAATTTTTACCAGAGCCCTGTCTGGCTAGATTTGGAGAATAAAATATTTTTTGCTTTTAAAATTTAAATTTATTTTAAACAGTTGTTTTGATACTACAATTTTACTTTATATATTCTCCATATCTTCTCTTAGAGGAAAGCAAAAATAACCTAGTGATAAATCACTTTATAAATTTCTATAATAAGGAATGTTCAGTAAATTTCAATTCTAGCTCTTCCTATAGTCTATTAAAAATAAAAAAAATGTGAAAGAATTCTTTGGAATCGTCAATTAGTTTTTGAGATATTGTACTTTAAAGTGCGCAACGTGCACTGCTATTAATATCAGATATTAGAGTTACAGTTCCTTGGAGCACAGGAATTAAGCTTCTCTGCTACAACACAGCTAAAAGATATGAGCATTTATGCATCATTTTTGCATCATTTTGTATGAAATTCTCCGCTTTTTCTTTCCGCCTTACCTTCCTTTCTGAAATATCTATAAATTTCGTAAATTATAATAATTGCTTTCTTGAGTAATGTACCGACAAATAGACAGACAGACATACAGACAGAGTAAGGATTCACTTTTTTATTTTTTTACATAGAACCCTAAAAATAACACTAAATATTAGGGTAAAGTTCTATTACATTATTTTGGCAGTCATCGAAACATATCTTTTGCAGATTCTTTATATTATTAACTTTAACTTTGTATGGCGCAGGGGCACAAGTGTGTGAGTGTAATCACTAGTGGTCGTAGGTTCGATCCCCACTCAAGGAAATGTAATACTTACTTAAATTTTTATTTTCATTTCATCACTCTAGTGTAGATCAGTATAGTGCTCTATTGTTTTATTTGTCCGCTATAATAGGTCAAAGATTGGGTTAAGCTGCACTCACACTGTGTGTCCCGCAGATTTTTTCCTAAACTATGCTATCTGTAGATAGTATCTACACATAGTAGCTGCCAAATTTCATAATTCTAGGTCAACCGGAAGTACCCTATGAATACGCTTATATTATGTCGTATATTGTATCGAAATACGCGTTTTTTGCGATAGAAACGGCCATATCTTTTTTTAAAATAAATATAGAAATATGTTTTTATCAGGAAATCATGGGGCCGTAGATTTAAGTATATGGTGTGAATTTCAACTCGATATCTACAAACGTTTCTGAGATAAATGGTCTTGACATACAGACAGACAGACAACAGAGTGATCTTGTACTTTTTTACTTAAAAATTCTGGAACCCTAAATATAATAAAGGATAAGTAAAGCCGTGTTTAATTTTTTCACTTTTCTAACAAGACAAAACGCGGCGTTAAGATCTACTACGCGATACAGACGCGAAGTGTCCTATCACTAGATTCACTAACCTTCTTTATAGATATCCCATATATGTAGAGAGGTTCCAAAAATAACATAATATGTGCATAGAAATTTGTTCAAATTCTTTCATCATCGTAACAGTCTTATACTTTTTATTCTTACGTGAAAATATATTCAAATAATAGGTATATGTAAATGGAAGTCCATAATATATTATTGAATGAATAATGTATTTAATACGCCATTATAGTCACCAATAGAGACAGTATAATCGAATGAATTCCTCACGCTTTCTCTCGCATTGTAGGGAAGATAGAGGCAACATAGTACAAGAACATTCCGTTCCTCCAGTTTGTTTTTAATTACCTAGAACGTAATCGAACCCATATAGTCCCCGCATAAATTTAGAAAATGCATCTTGAGTGATGGAACCGAATGCAGGGCGCGAAAATAATAATAAATAATAATTTTAAGTATTTTAAATCATTTTCCCGCGTGGGGGTCTTACCCAGAACTATCGTGCTTACAGTCAGGCTATGTTCCACTGCGCCACAACTGCCTACCTATATTTAGGTATAGGTAGGCAGTTGTGGCGCCTAAAATACCTAAAAAGTAGAAATATTCAAGAGCTTTTAAGCGTCGTTCATTTGAATTCTTTTTGAATTTTTTCCTACAATTTCATACTTTAATAATGCATGGCACAATTAATTTCTTATAACAAATGCAAATTATTTTACATTTATAGATGAGAATAATGGAGATTTATGAGAATTTTTATTAGACATTTCTTTATCAGACGAATCACAACAACATCTGACGAATTCTGGAGGCATCGTATGTTGAGTGAAGAAATTAAAATAAATATTTCACTTTCTCGTGTGGGGTTCGAATCTACAACCGGTCGCGCTTAGAAGCACACTTTGAGACCCTGCACCGTGACTGGGTTTATTAGACATTGGGCACTTATATGAAAATATAACAGACTAGTGATCCGAACGCGGTTTCACTCGTTTATTTTATTTTTTTATTATAGCTAAATTATACAACATTTTTACATAAATATTAGCGTATGTGTTTTGCAGATTTATAAACTATATAAAGTTACTAAAATCAATTATAAAAAAATTTAAATAAGCTTCACGCTGTATCCTGTACATAACAGTAAAAAAAACCCGGCGTAGAGTTCCACCACTCAACTTTCTTGCCTTGGTGCAGGAGCGAAGAAATGAAAATATTAATGAAAAATAATTTATTTTCTCGAGTAGGGATCGAACCCGTCGCGTTACAGTCACACTTTTGCCCCTGCGCCACAACGTCCTCATTAAATGTCGGTTAAAATTAAAATAATCATTTAAGTTATTTATAATCCGTTTCTAAAATCAGTTATAAATCAGTCAAATAAAAAAGTCCTCGCGAACAAGCGTACGCGAAAACTTTTTTACCTTAACTTCGCTAAATTTTCCAAACAACGTGTACAATTAACGTTAGAAATTTATTTTAGAGTTCGAAATTTGAAATTGGGAGAAGTTAACATGCTTACCGAGTTCACTTAAAAGCCTTACAAGGCTAAAGTTCTTGTTACTTTTGTATCATTTTTAGTAAACAACCGTTGCTAAATGAAGAACTCTTATGCAAGAACTCTTATAAATAGATTTTCTATTTTTCTGTCATTTTTTTCTATTTTTCTGTCGGTCCATCTGAATGTAACAAATACTTTTTTTGGAATTTTCATGTTTATGGCTTGAGGCTTGGGGCCAGTCGTAGCGCAGGGGTGGGTTACTGTCAACGACACCGGTTGTGGGTTTGACGATTTCATATTTATATTTTTATTGAGGCAAATAAAATATTTATTTACATTCATATTATCGCTCTGTTGTCGAGGCAAAGGGCGGCGTTGAGTTCTGCCACTCAACACGCAGTGCTTCCAGAATGCCTCGGCGGCAAGTGGGTAACGAAGTGTCTTAATTAGGTAACTTCTGCCTACGCTGTTATGTGCGGGATACAGCGTGAAGCTGTTTTAATTAAAAAAAATTAAATATTTTTATTTACTTGTTCTAGTAACAAGCGAAAGTGCAGCAGATGGGGCCTAGTGTTAAGACACTCCATTCATCACATTCCGCCTAATTCTGGAGGCATTACGTTTTAAGTGGTGGAACTCGTAAAACACTAGAGAGCTAGAAGTACTAAAAGTGTAGATATAACAAGATGACAAGGAGCTTATGGGAATATGTTTATAATGTACTCGTAGCTGCAAACAACTTTCCTAATTATCATAACTTACACATGAAAGTACACAAAAAGGACACATTTAATTTCTTACTTCGACCGTCAATAACCACGTTTGTGTGAATTATAAGATTTAAAAATCCATTTTCTGTTGGCGGTTCGATTCTCGCCCGAGGAAATAAAATATTCAATATTTTCATTTCCTCGCTCGAGGCAAGCCGCGAGGATGAATTCCGCCACGCAATGTCGCCACAGTTCGACGAAAAATGTGGAAAGGAAGGTCTTAACACTATGTTTCTCCTGTCTACTTTGTGCGAGATACAACGAGAATATAAAAAAAAACATTTAAAAAGTTATATAAAAGTTAGGTAAAAATAGAGAGCCATTTTCTGATATATGGTAAAACTACCCATAATCATTAATTCAATTGCATGTGAAAATTGATTCGAAGTAAAACAGTTTCATTCAAATTAAGACACCCCGTTCTTATTAATACATTCCCGTTCTTCACTCTCCCCTGATTTCTTCATATATTTCATATTGAATTATAATAAAATATGTATGCATGTTTATTAAATGAAAAAAAGGTAAGATATAAGTATTTGAATAAGTAAAGCTTCTTTGTGAGAAAAGAGTGAGTCACGTACAAGGAAGTTACAATAAATTTATACAGTTGTTCGTTTAAATGATTTACTTAAGTTAAGCTATATTTTGTGTTTTACATATAATAGTTTTCTTTGCTTTGTTGATTTTGGACAAAATTACATGTTTCTAAAAAAAATAACTCCTAAATATTATAATTATTAATACTCTACTAATTATTATATCTTTAGTTGAAACCATAAAGTGTGACTGTAAGCCGAGTGGTTTGGTGGGTTCGATACCCACGCGAGAAAATGAAATATTTATTTAAAATTTATATTTCCATATTTTCGCTTTGGTGTCGACGCAAAAGGCGGCGTTGAGTTCCGCTACTCAACACGCAGTGCCTACATCTTTTAGTTTCAACTTGTATCCTGTACATCGCAGGATAGGTAGAAGGAAACTAGGATTAAAATATCCCGTTTCCCAATATTCGTCTGAAATTCAAGACGTAGCGTGTTAATTAGGAATACAACGCCACGCTTTATCCGACCGTAGCAAAAAAATGCAAATATTTAATCCCCCAAGAATGAGAATCGAATTCCGAACCATCGCGACGCTATACCTCATAAAACCTCAAAAAAAGCCATTAAACCTTAACTTCTACTAAGAATAATTTTATTTATAGTACATGTATACTGTCATTTATTTCAATAACGTTCAAACTTTTGTACGAATTTAAAAGTTTTGGTATTTCATCATCTAGGATCTATTCGTAACGGAAAATATATTGTAGAGACCATTATTAACTTTTGTATGAGTTTTATTAACTGAGTCCATCGTGGCTCAGGAGAAGATAGACTGTAAGCGCTACGGGTGCGCGATCGATTCTCGCTCGGAGTAATCAAATGTTTATTACTATTACTAGGCAAATAGCGGTGTTAAGTTCCGCCTCTTAACACGCAACGGGGGGCAAGTGGGGTGCGGAAATATCACAGTTGGCAACAGACAGTGTTTTAGTTAACCCTAGAATCATAGGTTCCCTCTGCTATTTACGGAGTTTAGATTAAAGCTAAAATAAATAAATAATCAATATGTTTTATGTATTGAGGCCCTCATGGCTTATTCGGACTAAGAGTAACTAAGAGTAACACCATGATTGTGGGTTCGATCATGGACTCAACATGTCTCGAAAATTTGGTGGAGAGAGGAGAACGGACCCCTCCTACTACACGCAGTTACAGCTGGAACCTAACAAAAATAACTCAGTATATAGGTATAGTAAATCATACAAGATTATTATATTATTTCATATAGAGCTAAAGAGGTGTATAAAACAAGGAAATTTAGTGAAGTATGTAGGAAGATAAACGGAACCGTTCTAGTCGTTTTATTGGTACTTTTATTTTATACCTAAAGTGATATAAAAATATTGGGTGCTTATAAAATACTAGTATTTTCCTTACCTTAATTTTTTTAAATTTTACTTTTACTTAAACAAAAGAAAAGAGATGATTAGCATGCGCAATTTTAACTTTATAATTTTTTGAGTATCTTCAATTATGAAAATTTGTTGAGCGGTTGAATTTAAATGTTTCCTTTTCTTTTTCTAGATGATTTTTATACTTATATTAAAAAATACACAATTTATGTGTACTTATACATGTGTAGTTATATTTATAAAAATATTATTGTATATTTTTAAAATATTTGTAAGGAAAAATTTTATTCAGTTATATATATTATAGATGAGTTTCACGTTGTATATCTACCCCGCTCGCCTACCCCGCTCGCATCGAGCAGGGTAGGCAGAGGGAACTTGGGAAATCTCTGCCTATACTTCCGTTCCCAACTTTCCGCTGAATTCTTGAGGCGCGCGTGATGAATGAAATGAAATATTTATTATTTTCATTTTATCGCTCTATGAATGGAACCCACAACCGTCAGTATTACAGTCACATGCATGCCCCTGCGCCACGACGGTTTCTAATCTGGTTGGCAGGCTATTATGTTCTGGATACAACAGTAATTGTGCAAATACTTCTAGGCAGAATTGTTATAAAAACTGAATTTTCCTTTAAATTTATCAAAAATATAAAGAAATACTTTTAAATTAAAATTGATAAAAAATAAAAAAAATCTCAACAATTGTACGTACCTAGAAGGTACGTACTCGTATGTACAACATAAGTATGAGTATGTAACATAAAATAAAATTAAATATTTAAGCTTACGCCACACTCAAGTACTACTAAACATCTCAGAAATCTCATGAGAATAAATTAAGGTATGCCCGTAGTACTACATAGAACAACGATCTTTGTTTAGGATAATTACCAACTTGTTCCGGCAACACATTAGGGCAGTTAATTATATGAACTTATTTACTTTGGTTTTATGTGATATTATAAATAATGCACAGGTGTCAGGTTATAGTCTATTAATAGCAGATACAAATCCCAAAGTTCAACTTAGTTCCCCACAGAAAGAAGGCAAAAATATTATATAAAATCTGAATTAATATTTACTGTTATATTTGTTATAGTTACGTGTGTAGAGTCACGTCGCCGGCAATGGCAACACGTATGGGCAGAGTCGACCGGATCATTACCACCCCCGGCATTTAAAACCGGCGTGAAGTAGTGGCTTT
>DWAP01005395.1:0-10175 GCA_018230625.1 Heliconius eleuchia | reverse complement strand
TTTGTGTGTTTGTCTGTTTGTACACGCATCTTATGAGCGGATTTGAATCAATCTTTTTTGTTGTGCAGCTATTAGCTTTAGACTTGTGCAGAATCTACGCTATATTTATACTTGTTGTTTTTTTTATTTAAAAATTTGATAACTCATAGAGTTATCTTACACACATGGTCCGTACCTTTTTTTTCATACCATAACATTTTTTAAATATTATGCATCGTTAAGCTTTATTTTATTTAATTTTGTTTTACATAGTTCGTACAGTGAACGAACAGAGGATAGATTTTAACTTTGGTGAAAAAATTTAGAAAAGTAATAGAGTCCTAATATATAGCAGATAGCAGCATCAAATGAAGACGATACAGACGGATCCCGCTCTGAATGTGGCAATGTAATTAGGGAGTTTTTCCTTTACAAATTGAAGAAAACAGCTCAAGAAGTTGATAAAACTGTTAGACAGGAAGCTCGTAGTACCCGTGAAAAGAGGAAATTTCGAGGATTGGCTATTAATGGTGAGGATGTCTGTCTGGCAGCCACTTTTAATCAGCAAGTTCATGAAGATATTGACATTATCTAAAAAGGGACAACTAAATAGGAGAACTTGCAAACAATTTTTTAACGTGCCTTAAAGGATGCTACAGAATCAATAAAAGTTGCAATAATTGTATTTTATAAGAGGTCACTGATGGAGGGGGTGCAGAAACTGCTATTTGTTCTCATATTGCAGTTTCTGCACCTCCTTCTCTTGATTAAACTGTTAACGGAATTGAGTGAACTCCGAACGAAGTAGATGTTAAAGCCAATATGACACGATCAAAAGAAAATAGCTCAATTTCACAAATTGAAAATAGCACCCAAGAAATAGAGGAATCGACTATAAATAACAAGTTCAAACCACAAAGTATAAATATAGAAGAGCTTACTCCGGTCATCAAGTCGCGAGTAGGTACATTGTTAAATATTCGATTAGAGGACGTAGAGGATAAGAGGCTCAATACAAAGCATCTGAAGGGGAATCAAAAAATGCTGCAGTAGAGAAAGAGAAAAGATGGGTGAGCAAGAAAGAAAAGAACAGGAAGAAGTTTTTTGAAAAGAATCAGGAGCTATCCTCACAGGCTCTAATTGAAATTGAAGCTGCGACTAAAGAAGCTAGCTGGACAGTAGTAGTCCGAAAAAAAGATGGCCTAAAAAGGCTAAGCCAGATAAAACGCAAACTTCTGCTTAAAGATCCCGAGCGGTACAGTTTTTTGACACCCGAGCCAGAAGAACCTTGTTCTTCTGGCTCGGGTGCCAAAACCTTTAACTTATGCGGCAATTTTGGGAAATAAAAACCTTATTCGAGATTAGGAAGACCGGTTAGCCACTTCAAGGGTTGGAACACAAACGATCCAAGCGATCCGCCCAATTCAGAAGGAGTGGAGGATATACAGGAAAAAATTTTTGACATACCGCCTCGTACAGATCCTTTCGGGGCACACTTGTTTTGGGAAGTATCTGTGCGATGTGGCTCGAACTGAAGCGTCAACGCAGTGTCATGAATATGGAGGTCCAAAAAATAGTGCCTTGCACACGCTACAAGCGTGATCTATGTGGTAATAACCATGACAACACCTAATTAAGACATTTGGCGCTGACTTATCGCTACCGGCTTGTAGTCAAAACTATGATTCAAAATGAACAGGCATGGATTGATGCGGTTGCCTTTTTTGAACACGTAATGTCTCAAAAGGAAGCAGCAGAAAAAATCAGAGAATGGCTGTATCTGGCTCCATTCGCTGCAGGAGAAAAGATACTATTGCATGGACGACAGATATGGGGAAGCTGCCGTCGTATAAGTAAATATCCTCAACAGGAGACGCGTGTCGGTCCTGGCGCGTGATCAATAATACAAAGCTGTAAAAAGAAGAAATGCTTAGCAAATTAAGCGAAAGCTTCGAAGTCATGGTAGAGTAGCTTCGAAAAATGCAGAGAGATGGACCTTCATGAGGTTTTAGTGAGTAGGATGCAGGAGAATGAGTCTCATATAATCCGCATCAAATTTAAAGCGGCATACGGATACCCGTAACAGGGTTTCCTCACCGAAAAAAAGAAATGGTTATATCAATAACAAAAACGTAATTTACATTTTAGCTTCATGCCTTCTACCTTAAACAGGGACTAGAGTCTATGCAGTCGAAAACATATGAGAGTAAATAAATTAGGCTGCTAGCGGTCAGTAAGCTTTAGCTACATACTTTTCTTTGTAAAGTAGACAAAGAGCACCTAGTGTCAATATTCTTCTTATAGTAGCGTAGTAGCGAAAAGCATTTCGTCCAAATTATAATAAATAAAGCTTTTATATTAGCTTTTTATAGTTAAAACATTTAAAATATAGCGGCATCTGTTAATTTAACAAAGATTGAAACCTAAGTCTTCTTATAAACGGTAATACTAGAGAACCTTCTCAGATATCTCGAAGATCTCATCATACACGTAGTTTCATAATTATTCGACAGATGTCCTATATTCCATTTTTTTTATTCAATTGCATGATTCAAATTTTATTTCAAAATAAATATATATCATAACTCAAGACCTATATCAAATATGCCAATGCTTTAAGCTAGAAATAAGAACAAAAGTTTATGATATTAGCGCCCTCTTTTGCAGGCAATTGTACCTAATCATTTATTTTAATCCTATTAGGTACCTACCTATATCAAAATCCTAATTTAATAAACCAAATGTAAAACTATAATATGCTCCATATTATAGTTTTACAATACAACACTTAAAAAATAACGTTTTAGTCAATAGGTAACACATAAACATAAATAGCTAGATGATGATGAAACATCAAAAAACAAAAAAAAAACGTATTACAAAACAATATTTTCATAAAGTAATTATTATTTCATTAAAAAAATCTTTGAATTGTCATCATTACATAAGCTACTGAAAGGAAATTGATAGAGCCTGTCTTAATTTGCGTATCGTTTTCTTACAAGTATTTATGATATAACAAAACTCTACAGACCGCTACTATATATCATGCACGTAGAAAGTAAGCCTGAAATGAAATAGGTTTATTCCACTATATTTATAAGTACATCTATTTTGATCGAGTATTATTGAGGAGCCAATACAATACAAATGTAGGTGACTGTTGAAGGGACTTTAAATAGGAGCTAGGTACGATCTGTTCCATTCATCGACGAGGCGCAGACAGCGCGAGGCGGCCGCGCGGGGGGAGGCTCCCAGATTCCAGCTAGCCTAGTACCTCCGCGGTCGCGCCACGGGCCAATCCGTGTTGCTTCTCTAGATATTATTACATATTTTGGTGAAATAAAAGCTAAAATCCTGTCACAGTGACTATAGAGTTGGGCGATTTTTTGGTTCTGTGTTAGTGTTGTGCGACCTGTGCTAAGTTGGATCTGCCTTCGAAATACGGTATTTATTTTATTTATTCTATATTTGTTCCTTTTTTTCTAATATATTTATGTATACATTTGTTAAAAGAGTGTACGTGTGCAAATTTAGATTATGAATACATATGGTTTTATGATGCAAGAGTCCGTTCTCAGTCAAACGAATGAAATAATCGTAACAATAAGGAAAAATCGATTATATTGCCGTATATATTAGATGTATCTAATTAAGTACGAAAGGATGAATGGATATTAGCTTAAAGCTAAAGTCCACACTGACGTGGTGAAAAAATTCATGGTCATTCGAGTGGGCGGCAGGTTCAGTTTCAGGCGCTCAGCGCGGGTAGCGGTAGGGTCGCGGGCGGGCGTGGGCGCACTCGCGCAGCCCTCCCTGTATTGATCGCCCTCTCGTAGTTGCACGGTAAATATTGCCATAATACACTTAATTTAGATTCCTCATTATTTCTTATATTATACTATCAAGTGACTAAAGTGCGTTTGTGTTGAAGTCTACAGACTTCAGTGATCCATGTAGGCTTCGGATACAAGTCCCAATGACCATTGGAGGTGAATAGATGGCTTATCTACTTCATGTCGCTTGTGCTAAAAATAGATTTTATGTAAGCTGAATGTATTTTGCTGCTGTTATATATAAAATTGTAAAGTTATTTTATGTTTAGTAATTTAGGAATTCTGTACTATTGACTATTTTGGTAAGATTCTTTTAGAATGGATATATTGTTAAGGAACGAATGTCGTCGTTAGAACATGTGAAGTATTTTTTAAATTAATGATCGTTTTCAAATCGTTAAATTAATATATTAAAGATTTATTAAAATATTTACTGGATTTTTATAGACAGCAATACTTAATGACAGCAATAGATGACTTATTAGAAAAGAAATACGTAATTCGTATGTTACTTTTTTTTGAAAAGGACTATCTTTATCTTGGAGAAATAAATGCAAAGATGAAAATGTATATCAATTTCCATGGAATTGAAAACAAACAGCGTCTAGAAGTCTAATACTTAAATTTCCACGCATATTTAAAATTATTTGAAAAAAAATATATTGAAATATAAAATACTTAAATTTTGTTCCATGTTTTTAATAATCATTTATAAAATGAAAGATTTAAATATTACATTTAATTAATACCTAATGGCACTATGCGTTGATATTGATAACCTATATGCACTTTACTTTATTTCTTAGAGTAAACAGAAGTTATCAATGTAACAAGATCATAAATATATAATTTTGATTATAAGTATATCATATAAATTGATGCTCTTATTTTAGGTACCTATAGATATTTTGTATTCAATTATAACTATAGAAATGTAAAAAAAAACCCTTAATTTACATTATATTGAGGAAAATAATAACTTATGTTATTATAAATATACTAACGTATATTTATATTGTTTTTTGTTTTTAAGCTTTAAGGTTGTGGGTAACTGTAAGTCGTAATGCGCGTCGGGGTGCGTGAATGGAGCATGCTCAACAAGTAGGTACGGCGCGGCCACGTCGCGCATGCCTTAACATAATCCAATACAAATGCCAATTTTCAATATGGCCGCATCTATTAAGAGATTTAATTTTAATTTATAATCTATTATTATTTAGTGTAAATTGCGACGAAATAATTATTGACGAAAATAATGTACTATTTTTAGCAATCATTTTTTATTTACGTCATCATCTCCTGCCGATTTGGAATGTTGTAGTTCAAATTGAGAATGAACCTATTTATAAAATGGAATAAGTGTCGTATAGTAACGATGAATAATGTATGAAACAGGTGAATTATAGATTTATGATAATATAATTACTCTTAAGAGCACTCACCGCGTGGATGGGGAGGTGCTAGCAATGATAATACTTCTTTTCTTCTATATTAATATATATGCTGTTATGCATTTTTACTAAACTAAATTAGGACTGATGTTTCATTTTTTTTAATTTACAATATTGCGGTTTATTTTGAATAATTTCATCACATTTTTAACAAAAAAAAGCCCAGCTTTTATCATTTTACATGTGTATTTGGGAAATCTTTGACTGTACACGCAACATATGGTAGTAGGTTCGTGGTAACTAGAGGTAATGTTTACATTTGAATTATTTTGTTTTCCCGGTTCAGCGTTACAAAATGTGGTGTTCATTTTAAAAAAAATGTACACTTTTGATATTAACAGACCTTTGACCTGTTATATTTTTAATTTTATCTGTCTCTAATAGCCAATTTTAATTTTTACATAAAAATAAACTATTAGTATAGCAAAATAAATTAATTGTGCTAATCAAGTCAATATTTGATCCAGTACATGTATTCCAGGATAGTGGGCCGAGTGTAGCGTAGGCGAGCCATGCTGCAGCCGCTGAGGGACATAGCTCGCACGGACCCAGCGCAGGTCACTTAAATATACTCCACCTGCGCTTTGGCCGACGCCGCCAACATGCCGGCCGTGCTGATCTTTGTCTTTTATTCAACGATTTCCTGGCTTATTAGTAAGTTGGATTACTGCTAAAAATTATGAATATAGTATTTATTAAATGTCAATTTAAATAATATTTAAGCCAGTCATGGCGTAGGGACACAAATAATATTTAAGCCAGTCATGGCGTAGGGCGTACGACTATAAACTGAGACTGGTTGGTTCGATCCTCACTCGAGGAAGTGAAAAAATATTTGAATTTATATTTTTATTTCGTCGCTCTAGTGCCAAGGCAAAGCGAAGCGTTGAGTTCCGCCACTCAACACGCAATGCCTCTAGAATCCTGCGCAAAATGGGGACCGGAATGTCTTAACATTAGGTTCCCTCTACTCTACCCTGGTGTAAGCAGGATACAGCGTGAAGCTTATTTTTTTTAAATAATATTCGTCTTGAATTAGTCGTAGCAGATGAGACGGTTGCAAATCGGCCGGTCGGCAATGGCACCGTGGAAGCACCGGACACCCGCTCCGCAATCGGCAGAGTACCGCCGTATCAGCCTCCGGCCATCGGTGTTCCGGGCATGCAAGTACCTGGATTCCGACCACACAGCCCTTACACACGAGTAGATGGCTGGCATCGTGAGTATTTAATTGTTTATCTAAATATGTCTTAAAAAATTAAAAATGAATTTATATGTATATTATATGTATTATAAATAAAATGTTTTAATCGTTTACGACAAATTTCTAATATTTTTTATTTTAATAGCCAATGGCCGCATCCACCTCAACTCTAAAGGATCTTATGTTGTCGCCGACGATATTGAGGACCACGAAGAAGAAGGAGGATGTCCATTTCCATGCTCTAAAGAGTTTTTCTCTTGTCAGGTCAATTAAATATTTATAATTTTTTTTTCAAATAGTTCGTTTCTTCAGTTATATTTTTATTATGTTAAATATAAACAAAAATAATTGAATATATTTTTTCTTATAGGCATCATGTAAATGTATAAAAATGGAACAACGTTGCGATAGCATAGTGGACTGTGTGGACGCGGAGGACGAAGCCGGTTGCACGCCGTCGTGCGACGAAAACAAAAACCGAACCATCTGTCCCACGACCAGTGTGTGTATTGCTCGCGAATGGATCTGTGACGGCGACAACGACTGCGGCGACTTCTTTGATGAGACTCATTGTGGTAAATCTATTTGGGAATATTGGTTTTTTGAATAATTTTTAAATTGTCATTCAAGTTTTGATTAATTACCATCTTATTTAGTATATCCGGTATGATCAGTCCTACTTATACTGAAAACATACAAATTCAGTAACATGCTCTCGAGATCTTGAATCTTTTTATGCATTGCTTTCTTCTTATATTTCCTTTTCTTCACACTCATCATTCAGTAGATTTCTATATTTCAATTTTCATAGGGTGAGCTGATGTTAATAAGCATAAGTTCTAAGGCTTTAAAAAATATAGTTAATTTTGTTATTGAGAACCGTACGTTTTATATTGATGCTGATAATATTTGTTGTTTTATGAAATTAATATTAAATAGGCGGTTCAAACTGCACGGCGGAGCAGTTTCAATGTGCTAACGGGCTATGCATCCATCATGACTGGCTTTGCGACGGCGACAACGACTGTCGCGACAACTCCGACGAAGCGAACTGCACTAAGGGCAAGTAAGTAAACTTGTGCTACTAGCACATATTACAAAATATTTTTTATTTTAATATTTGATTTGGGTGTACAATTGTAGAGTACTTCAGGAAAGTCCAAGCGACGATGTATATGTTAATGTGGTACAGGAGCGGTAGAACAATCGTTAGATATACCACAGTAATGTGAAGTTCAGTTGTAAATACTAATCTCAGGTTAATTTAAAAATATATCAGATGTACCAATAAATATACACATAGAAAATTACATTTTTCTTCTGACAGTTATATCGGCGTAGCAACTTTAGCTGAGCTTTATAAAAAACAAATTCATAAATCAACACCAATAAACACTTAAGCCGTTTGCAATAACTATCCCCTTAAATTTTCTAAACATCATTTAATTGAACAAACAAAGCGTAAGCACTCGTTGAAATTGCATATAATAGCTCGCTCCCTTACTTCCTCGTAGTGAATCCCCTCGTGACTAAGACTAAGGCCACCATATTTTTGTTATTCCGAATAGTTACGGAAAAAATATCAATTTCTTTTCTTTATTTTGATAATTCTAGCACACCTATTGAGTAACACACTTCACAATCTACTGTAAAACTTGCAATGGTAGTAATTGCTAGTTTTGTGAGAAATGTCATAAAAAAATTAAGTCCACAACGACGTTATTCGTGAGAAATATGGAAAAAAATGCAAAGGGACAATGTACGATAGAATTTCAATTCCGATCATAACATAAGAATAATTTTATAAAATAAATTTTAATACTTATTTATATATAAATAAAATTAAAGATTTTCTGTCTATGATTTTAAAATATCCTATTTTTCTAAGTGCATATAATTATTTACATAATACCAAAACTCAAACAAACAATTTATATGACTGACTGTTTGTCCCGGACATAATCTCCGAAACAGCTTAACCGATTTTTATGGGATAAACACTAAAATAATAGAGGGAAATTGGGAACGTATAACTAGTTTTCATCTCGGAATTTCCTCATAATCAAGGATTTATGCATTAAAAACCGCATTATTTGTGGTACGCAGGTACCTAACGCTTACCTAGATAGATGTGACATAACTAAACATTTGTCTATTAAATGCGACAATTTTTGCAAGCAAAATCAAATATAAATTCAAAAGATTGAAATTACAAAGAATTCATAAGATTTATTTAATTATTTTAAGTGCATAACAGTGCAGATAAGCACACTAAATTATTAATCCATTTTCCCTAAATACTCTTAAATAATATATTGATAAATATTTATTTAGTTCAATCATACGAGCGAGAAGCCGCGGGGAGCCGCTAATTTGTAAATATACATGTCAATCAATACATACATATATAGGTTATATATAGATTTGTTATTTAAATAATAACGTGTTGTTCGAATGATGTTATATAACATAAAACATATTTTGCTAAAACACATATTATGTTTAATTTATGTGATGGAAGGTAAAACATAGTAGATATTATTTTTATTTTTTGTTGAACTCATTTATTTAAAAGTGTATTCAATGAATTATACGTAGCAACTTCTAAAAATTACAGTGACACTGAAACATACTATCGGATATTGCAAATCCATAATTTCGTTTGAAAATAAGAATTTTAACGAATAATAGAAATGTAGAGACGCACATAATTAGCCGACTTGATATAAATACACACACATTGTTTTATTTTATTTATTATACACATTATTTTATTTATTATATTAATAAATACATCTCATTTCCTAATTCATACATAGTTTAAAATAAACATTGAAACAACATAATAAATTAATAAATACACGTAAAATTTGAATGGAAGTTGTCTAAATCTAAACCCGCGTTTTTATTATTCATTGTTTATTGTTTACTATGTAAATTTCGCTACAAATAAATTTATTGCATGACAAAAAGATATGTCATTTTTACTCAACGGGAAAAATCTGAAAATTTTCATTTTATAATATTTTTTTCTTATTTTTAAAATTTTCGTTCAATCTTTATCTTTTGAATTGCAATGCACGTTGTCACCCTACTTGTATATTCCATATTTACCTGTGACGTAACGATAACCAATTTATGTTGTTATTGAATTAAATTTTAATATTTCAAATTGTTACTAAATTTATAAATAAATGTTGTTATTTAAACTTTAGTAAGTCATTATAGTTACACTTATCAACGATTTAGGTGTAGCACTTATTTTAAGAATCATTTATTACGTAATGAAACGTAGATGGTGTAAGTTATTTTATTTTTAAAATCACTAACTTACATTAAAATATAATCATGGCTAATTATACGAATGGGTGCAAAATAAAAAATAAAATGTACTATACTTTTTAAAAATACTTTAAATAAAAAATTAAAAGATCGTAGTAATTTACTTTTGAAAAGGTAATTTTTAATAAATATAAAATTAACGATTTATTTTTTATGATTAATATGGTCAGGTTCTGTTTGATTATCATAAATTAATCAAATCATATATCTCTATACCTATTACCTAATATAAATTGAGTGTCCGGTATATACTCGTATTATACAGAAATCAATAAAATATGTACTGAGGCCAGTCGTGGCGCAGTAGAACAAAGTGTGACTGTAAAACCGACTGGTTATGGGTTCGATCCCCACTCGAGGAAA
>DWAP01005394.1:0-10175 GCA_018230625.1 Heliconius eleuchia | reverse complement strand
GCGCGACAGGTTGTGAGTTCGATTCCCCCTCGAAGGAATGAAATATTTAATATTTCCATTTTATTCGCTCTGTGAGGCAAAGCCCGGCGTTCAGTTTCGCCACTCAACACGCAATCCCTCCATAATTGGGCGATAAGTGAATGGAAGTATTTTAATGGAAAAGCAGTGTCCTAACACTATCTACCCCACTGAAGGTGAAAAAAAAAATCTTTACAAGAAATCGAATCCACAACAACAGCATTAAAGTCAATAACTTCCTAAAAGCCGTTGTCGTTCGAACTACTTCACACGATTCTAGAATTGAGGCTAAGAATGTTGAATGAATTTTGCGCAAAAACTGAGGAATTTTATTGGATCTATAGAATTGCTAATTTCAACAATATATTGATAATAATTTCATTTAATGACCAATTTACTTGTGTGTTCTAAGTTCTTATAAACGTTTTTACTATAAATAACGCTTAATATTTTTTTACAATAAATCACCTTGATATAATCTATCACGTTTTTTTCCGTACAGTAGGGTAATTAGATAGAACCCAATTTCGAGACTGCACTTAATTAACCTTCCGACGCCTCTCATTCATTAATTTGTAAAGTACTTCACCGCTTTTTCTCTCATTCTAATTTGTAGGGAATGAGGAGGAAAATGAAAACCATTATTTTTCTCGAGCAAGATCGGAACCCACAACCATCGTGTTAAATATTATACGTAGTCTAATTATACCACCATGACCTCTGTTTTATTCCTTAATGCTGTCATATTTACTTTCCATTCATGTTATGACTTAAGGAATGTAACGAGATTAATATAACGAATAATTAAAATGTACTACATCTCATTCTTTTTTGTAATCGAATGAATAACATATTAAATGTTGTCTCCAGCAAGAATTGAACCTGCAATTACCGCGACAGGGCCCTACTGTACTAAAAAGATATGTCATTAATATTTATGAATCTACAAATGGTATATTTTTATAGGCACATTCTTACTAGGATTTTTCCAAAACCATGAATACTTAAGCATATGAATATGTTGAAGAAATATGATACTTTACACATTATAGAGAACACAGATTGAATTTACACATGGAATAATATAGTTTTATTTTTTAGCTTCATACAGTACACTGGCCGGAATAGGCAGAGGGAAATTGAGCTAGTGTTAGGTTACTCCGACCCCCAGTTTCAGACGAATTCTGGAGACATTGTGCGTTGTGTGGCGAAACTCAACACTGCACTTTGCCTCGTTACCAGAGCGAGAGAAATGAAAACATTCAATATTTAATTTCTTCGAGCGGGAATCGAGCCCACAACCTATCGCGTTTACATTCGTGCGCTTATGACCCTGCGCCACGACAATCAAAATGGACTATATATTGAAAATCAAAAATATTTTAATTTTAAGTAATCACACATTACCATATAATCGTATAATGAGGTATATATTTCAAACAATCAACAAGAAGTACAAATTATAGCTTATTAGATGCATATTTATAACTAACTTTAGAGATAGATATTGGACTATAATGCCGATGGTTATCTGAGCTTAGGTGGAGGTGTGATACGGCCTTAGGCGGTATGTGCATTTGGTATAAGTTAAAAACTCATAGCGTTTTATTCATATTAGAATTACTTTGACTTTTAAAATATTACAAGACAAGACTGAACAAGAATCCAACCTATGGCCCTAGAGTCGCAAAATTCACGCTGAATTCCGTATATAGCAGGGTAAGCAGAGGGAACCTAGTGTTAAGTATATTGAGTGGCGGAACTCAATCCGCGTTTTTGCCTTGGTACTGGAACTTTTAAATGGGGACAATTCCTTCAGGTATAATTTTTCTTTCAATCAACCTGCCAATCTCAATCTGTCAATCTCAATCAATCAATCAATCAATTCAATCTGTTTACGCAGCACACGAATAGTGAAATGTGAAATTATTCCATTTCTTGGATATAGCGTGCTATAAATTAATACAGCACGGTATACCCATATATACAAGTATAAAAGATTATCCTGATTCAAATCAGTTGTTCAGAAAAGTGTGCTTGCGCCAGTCGTGACGTAGGTGCACAAGTATAGATAGCAGATTGTAAACGCGACTGGTTGTGGATTCGATCCCCACTCGAGAAAATTAAATATGTATTTAAATTTCTGTTTTCCATATCTTCGCTCTGGTGTCGAGGCAATGCACGGCGTTGAATTCCGCTACTCAATCGCTATGCCTCCAGAATTCGATGGCAAATGGGGAACGGAGTGTCTTAACAATAGTTTCCCTCTGCCTACCCTGCTAAGTGCGGGATACAGCGTGAAGCTGATTAAAAAAATAAGATATTATATCTCCGGTTATAACTCTCACCACAACGAAACTTACAGTTCCAGTCACGAAGAAGAATTAATAACCGATCGACTCAAATCATCCCGCGCTAATGCGCCAGTTTCACTTAAGTGCCTTGTTGAGGTTCTATACTTTCTTATTGTTTAAGAACAAAATTTGTTATGATATGGACTACCTGCTATTAACATAATTATGTGATCCAGTTTTTAATATAATAATATGGATGAAACTGTTGAAAGATGATTGTGGGTACAAATTCGTATGGTAGATTGTTTATGGAAAAATTATACAGTTCTTTTTATATGAAACTAAATATAAATATAGGAATAATAATTAAAACTTTATAAAATAAATTAAAAAAATATTAGAACATTTTGTTTACATTTGTTTTTTCAGCTTGATTCGTTTTGTCCCATAGTAGAGTAGGCAGAGGGAACCTAGAACCGAAATCTAGTTGTATGGCGTGTTTAGTAGCGGTACACAACGCAGCCGTATTTATTTCATTAACTAATTATAACTTATTCATCTTTTTTTTTCTTTTTTACCTTACACCACACGTCGTGATCAAACCTACAACCATCACATTTTTAATCGGTCGTGCCACTGTGCCACAACGGCATCCATTATCAAAATTAGCTATTACATTAATGTCATAATAATTTCTAATATTAACTCCGATATGATGTATATTTTAACAGGACTCTTGTAAAATAGTAAGAAGATACATTTTTTCGGTGCACAGTCACTATTACAAAACTTACTTATTTATAAAAAATCAGCTTAAAAGTCTCCATATACCAAAATCGATATTGAGCTATAATCCTCAATATTACATCACGTTACTATTACCACTATAGTAAACAAACGTAACGCAACTATAATAGTAATTTACCCACAACCAAGCTATCTTATTACCATAGTCAATAAATCCTATCTAGCCATTGTGAGATAACAATACCACTTTAGATAGCGATCTAATAGTCGGTATACAGAATTCCAATTCAGTTTACTGATAATGACTTTATTTTCTAAATCTTACACGGTCTTAATATAAATCTCTTGAATATTTTACATATGATTAAATTTTACATTTTAATATGTTTTAAGGCCGTCGGTATGCAGACGCGACGGTTTTGGGTTTGCAATTCCCACTCAAGGTAGTTGATGCGCGTGCGGCGTTTAGTTGCGCCACTCAACACACAATGTCTCGAAAATTAACTACGGAAAAAGTATTACACACTGTATCGTGCACGTACCGGAGTAAGCAGAGGGGACCTGGGCAACTAGTCATGGGCACCAGGCGCAGTGTAATGCACTACGTTCTCATTAAGATACTTAATTTCCCCACTTTCTGCCTAATTCTGGAGGCATTGTATGTTTCATGGCTCAACTCTCTTTCTTATTATCAGAAGGATCCAATGGAAAGCAAAACCACAACCTATGGCGCTTACAGTCGCACGCTTGTAAGAATCACCACGGCTAACCCTAAAAATATTGCAAATAAAATTAAAATATACTATAGCTTTTTCTACAATATAAGATGCTTTCATCACGAAGTCACGAAGATAATATAATAAATTAGATCGAAACATTATTTGCAATCTTAATATAACATGATGTAATATCCTATCCTATAATAATAATAATCTCCAACACAAAAAAAATCTATTTGTAGTTCCTAAGATTAGTGAGTCCAACCAAACAATCTGTTTATTTTCATAATATTCTTATTAATAAACTAGAAACTATTTATTGAAATTCTAAACATTACTGTTAAGGAAATAAGTCAATAAACCTATTGTAATAATATTATTTTGTTTCAAAACAAAAGAGCGTTACTATGAAAACATTTTACGTAATAATGGCGTTGTAAAGCTCATTTTCATTATGGTATATACGAGTATGTATACCATATAGTACGTGACTTTGACTTTGGAACTTAAAATCCTGGGTTTGATTTCATTTCGAACATTTATTAGAAGATTATTTTCTTCTCTGTTCATTTTCAGTTTCTCGCCCAAACAACGAGACAAAACACAGCGATGAGTTCCACCATTCAACACGAAATGTCTCTAGAATTCGGCGAAAAGTGGGAAACAGAAATGTTTTAATGGAAATAGAGTATCTTAACACTAGGTTTTCAGGTGTGGGAAGCAGCTACAAAAACACTAGCCTTCCAGGTTTCATCTGCGTGCTATGTATATGCTTGCTAACCTGCTATATGCGGGATAAAGCGTGAAGTTAAGAAAAACGAATTCTTAAGGAGTTTAGGGGAACAGTAAGTGAGGATTTCCCGAAATTCATCCCGAATCTTAAACACCCCGAACTAGTTTCACAAATCCATATTGGGGAACGATCTAGTCTAATCTAATATATTTTTTTTCTACTTCCTTTCTTTCTCTATCTCTAATTCTTAGCATCATTCGGTATATAAGTGAAAAATGCATCATCATTCAAACGATAAATATCAATAAGCAAAGGACTATCTTTTACGGCATAATGCTTAATTATATATTTTGTGCTAGTTTTTAAATTCTATGTTTAAACAACAAAAAAAAACAAAAAATAAGAAGAATAACATGTTATATATACATAGAAATGATATAGCAAAAACAGTACACCGTACACATATATACAGTACTTTAATTACTTTCTCTCGAGCCTCAAACAAAAGTTGCCGACAGTACTATTAATTAATACATAGTAACAAATATGGTGCATACATCATTACGCTTCACAATTAAAATAATATAAATTAAGACTTTCATATCTGTAGAGCCGCCAGATAGAGCCTTCCTTCCTATAGATTTATTTGACCCCCGCGGTCTTCGATTTTGGTGCAAGCTATAAGATTTTGTAGTTTTCTCTCGGAATGGATGTTTTAAATTTATTATAATTTTTTCGCTCTTGTAATAAAAGCGCGGCGTTGAGTTCCGTCACATTTGACGAAAAGTGGGGAATGGAATGTTTAATACTAGGTTCCCTCTGCCTACTCAGCTATGCCGGGGAAACGGGACGCTGTTTTTTACTTGTTTTTTTTTCAGAGGACATTATCAGTTTGATATGTAAGTAGGCGTGTATCTGATGTTAATGGACCTAAAACATTTTTTTCCTGATTTTCGAAATGAAAAAAATGATCCTAAATTTAAATTATACGTAAATGTTGTATATATTATAGTTAAACTCGTCACGCAACAGTACCAATAATAATAATATCACGAGTTCAGTCCTACAATGGACGAAGAATCTACAATTTATGAATAAAATATCTAAAAACCCATATAAGCTAGTTAAAAAACTCTATTCCATACACTTTAAAAACTATACCTAGCCTTCCACGAACAAAAGTGAACGTGCCAAGGCTATGTTAAATAAACAATAGTATTTCGGTATTTTCTATAATTATAACACAACTTGAAGGAATCACGTTTTGAAAATTGTTCTTAGATCTCAATTATAGATTTAGATACATAAAATTTTCAACCCTATCACTACAAATTTAACGTTCAAATTAAATTGGCTTAAAAATATTTTAATTTTGTTATAGCATTTGTATTCTTATTTCTATTCAAATAAGATAGAATATTGTATGTTAGATTTTTCGTCATACAAATGTTTTTGTGGGTAGTTAATTTTAAATGTGCAATAGTTAACTAATTGCTGGTGCCATCATCTGAGTAATTATTTATCAATAAATCAAAATCGTTCGAGACGTGTATGTATGGAAGTTTTTGTAAGAGTTAGGTTATAAAATAAATAATTATGGTTGTTTTTTGTGGTAAATTGCAAATTTGATTAATATCTTTAATCGATATTACTAGGCCATGGCGCAGAGATACAGTCTGATTGATAACGCGATGGTTATAGGTTCGATTTCATTTTG
This sequence comes from Heliconius eleuchia, assembly GCA_018230625.1. Taxonomy (NCBI): domain Eukaryota; kingdom Metazoa; phylum Arthropoda; class Insecta; order Lepidoptera; family Nymphalidae; genus Heliconius; species Heliconius eleuchia. The sequence continues at coordinate 3,947 of DWAP01005394.1, read as the reverse complement.
GGCGAATTGTTTTCATTTCTTCATTCTGGTAACACTACAAATTTACAGTTTTTAAGTTTCGCCACTAAACACGCAGTGCCTTAATAATTGGGCAGAAGTTAGAAAATGGAGTGTCCCGGAGAGTGAATTATTTTCATTTCGCAATGTCTCGAATTAGAATAATTATTATCGATTAATCCACTTTAAACACCTAGCTAATTATAATATATGTATAAATTCTACGAAGATAGAGCTAGATTCTACTCCTTATACTCCTTCAGACATGGGTAATGTCTCAAAAACTATTTACTGATTTTGGTGACACTTCGATTATTTTCTAAGTATATTCCATACTGTACTGTTCCATACGTACATGTATATGACATTTTGATATGATTTTTCAGGTTTTTTTTAACAAACATACATAAAAAACGAAATCCAGTACACGTGCTTAGACATATAAACAGAAACATATTTAACTGATAACCTCCATTTATTAAAAGAAAAACTTTTAAAAAAAATTCGAAGTTATATGGATATTCTAATAATTAATGATATTTTTACGCGTTTCTGAGGTTAACAATGTCACCCAGACCCCAGTGGGTCAGAGTTGCGTAAAATGAGGAACACGGCGTATTACCTTATACGTCGTAAACGCCTTTTATACCTTTTATGGGCATTGGAAAATTATTAGTTAAGTATAGTTAGTTACTACAACAACGCACTTATCTAATTGGTCACTTTAAGTTTTATAGTATTTCTGAGTGATGTACACGCTAAAAATATTATAGTTAAGCTGCTGAACCAGGTTTATTTAGAGAGGATAAGGATATTTTTTTAGGAGCATAAAGTTTTTAATTTAACTTTTTGTACGTACATATAATATATTTATCCTGTATATACATATTTTTAAAATAATTTATTGATTTAACATTTTAATAATATTTTTTTTGGTTTTTTTATTTTGTTAAGTATGAGGTGATTCAGTATTATCTAGTCATTGTATTAAGCCCCAGTATATAGCTTACGTCTCTATTGAGTATGTAGGTATATATGGCTACACAGGATACATGCTTAAAGTACATTACATTTCTTTAAAATCTTATTTCGAAATTTTGATTTTTTTTATAATTTCCATTATTTTATATCAGCTTATACAAAAACGACTTGCGGAAGTGTCTTATGTTTATTTTTTTTCTTTTAATCCATCATCCACCCATATCCCATTTTTTATTAAAATAGTACTAACTAGCTACGGTACATTTTTATTCAAAACAATTGTTGCACTGTAATCGTTGTTTTTCTTCAGAACCATTTTTTTCCCGATAAAGCTACTTACTCAATGGACATATAACATATCAAGTTGGCCAGTTTCAACACGCGTACCTGTAAACAAAAAACAATATTAAGAAAAAAAACATATTTCATCACTAATGAGGCTGTCGCGTCTGGCGCAGCGCCACACCGACTGTAAACGCGACGGTTGTGGATACGATACCCGGTTGAAAGAATTATCTTCACCTTCCCATGTCTCTTCCAAAATTGAGAGATTTGGGAGGAACGAAGTTTCTAAGCTTCTTAGTTAACACTAGGTTCCCATTACCTACCCTGCTATACGCATGGTATAATTTGAATCTAAAAATAAATCCATACCTTAGTAAACTCTAAAGACTAGCCTTTTAAATAGAAATTCGAAAATGTAAGAAGATCTATGCATAGTAACTTGTTCGAAAGATTTATTGTGAATTCCATTGCTTTAAACAAAGTATATTGTCATTCGTTTCTCAGCGGCGATAAGATCCGCCACGTGGGCGAGAGGCGCGTTTTCAAAACAAATCCTTAGCATAAATGTGGTTGTGGTGCAAATGAAAAGTGTATGATTGTAGCCGAGATGGTTGTGAGTTCGATACTTGCTCGAAGAAAAATTTAAATTATAAAATATTTTCGTTTACACGGTTTGATTGGATTGATATTGGCGTTGGTGTCCGTTGAAAGCTATATGCTAGAGATAAAAAAATATTCTAAATCACTTTCTACAGACAAGGCGTCATTCGAAGGAACGAAGTATTTCTTCGTTCTGCTAGTAAAACAAAGCGCGGCATTGAGTTCTGCCATCCAACTGACAATGTCTTTAAAATTGAGCGATGCGTGAGAAACGGAGTGTCTTAACACTAGGTTCTGTCTGCTATATGCTATTAAAAAATGTTTCTCAACAAAGGTACGATGCACCATGTGGGCGACAGACGCGTTTACAAAACAAATCTATAGATACGTTAAGTCTAAGTTTAAGGCCCGCTTTCAAAATCTTTTAAAATTCCAAATTAAAGCTTGTATTTTTTATTAAGAAAGTTATTTTTTGTTATTTTAGATAACTACTACAAAGATGCATTCTAGGCACTGACTGACTGACAACTGGTTTAACAGTTCTGGGTAACTTTTTTATATGCCTAATTATTCCAACTTGTGGAATTGAACTTGCAACCATCGTTGGATTAAAATATTTTACCATCATTATTTAACACTCAAAATTTAAATTTGTTAAATCATTTCAAGTTTTTATACCATATATCTTATTTAAAAGCCGTTTCATGTAGAATCGGTAAGTTACTTGTGTTAAAGGTCGCGGGTTCAACGCCCGCCGCAAGCAGTTAGGCATGTTTTTTCTCGTTTTGTTATTAAAATGTAACTTATAGATTGATTTTCTTAAAGTAAATTACTATACTTTATTATTAAAGTTGGATGATACATATATCGCTTTTGATAAAATATTGCAAATTATTAATATAAGCCACAATAATTCAAACGTGTTATATTAAAAAAAAGACTAACATTTAACTTTTCTTAAAAATAGGGGGTTTTGGTGAGGGAACCTTCTCTGTGCGTACTCTCGTACGTATCACTACGTACATAATATTTAAAACATACGATAATTTCATAAGATTAAATTAAATTTAATTACTATATCAGGTCTAAATGTCGATACATGATACCAATTACGATATTCATCTTATCGTGTTTAATATAATAAATTGTTGAAATTAATTAAATGAGGTTGAATGAGGTCGTCGTGGCATATAGGCAGAAGCGTGCGACTGTAAACACGACAGTTGTGGGTTCGATTCCGACTCGGGGGTATATTTTTTTCTCGCTCTAAGGAAAAGCGCCGCGTTGAGTTTCGCCACTACATTAATCACTCAAGAAGACTCAGTTCCAGGGACAGGTTCCGGCCTACTCTACTAAAAAAAATTAAATTGTAAAAGCTTTAAACCACATGCAAGCAGATAAAAAGGTTTACAATATTGAATTGTATAATTTACACATTGTTTTTATTGATTTTTAAAAATACTACAACATTATTTTAATAGGTAATTATAAATTCACGCTGTATCCCGCATATAGCAGGGAAGGCAGAAGGAACCACATGTTTACTAATGTAAATGAAAATAGACGAAATCAAAATACTGAGTGTCCCATGAGTGGGAATCGATCCTACAAATGTCATTCATGTTCGACCAGACGATGTACCACAGCGCCTAAACAACTCTAAAAAATCAAATTCAGAAATTAAATTTCCAGATCGTATAACATTTAGAAACCTTAACTTAGCCTGCTTACTAAAAATAAATACTAAAATATATTTAAAACCTAATATGGCTCGCTGTCGTGTTCTCTTGCTGCGGGCGCTTGTTAGTCTGGCGTGGTACATTGGTCGATTTGTCATGTAATTTAATTCCTCATATAGAGCATACTAGCTTTATTGAAAATGTTTTCAAATTTATAAAATTTATTTTATTTTTTTTTCTCTCTGGTGTCGGGCAAAGTGAATCGAAATCGAATCCACGAGCGTCGCGCTTACAGGCGGCACGAATAAATAAAATCAAATAAATCAGCTTTACGCTGTATCCCGCACATAGTAAGACACTCTGTTCCCCACTTTCTGCCGAATTCTGGAGGCATTGCGTGTTAAG
>DWAP01005393.1:0-10176 GCA_018230625.1 Heliconius eleuchia | reverse complement strand
GGTAGGCAGAGGGAACCTAGTGCTAAGACACTCCGTTCCCCACTTTCTGCTGAATAATAAATAAAAAGCAGATATTTTCGAGACTCGAATGGAGTTAATAATTATTATTGAACATCTTGCTATATATATGTAGTGTTTAATTAAATTAGCTTTTTGTTTCGCTTGCAACAACTATTCTAAAGACCATTTTAAATTGTACATTTTAATTTTAAACTTCTGTAATAAAAGTTTTCTCTTCTATCAGGAGTTATTACTGGCTTTTAATGCCAAGGTCTGTATATCAGATTTGAACTCAACCTAGCTCACTTCCTTAAGCGTTCGGGGTCTCACTTCTGGGACACACAGTAGCCAGTGCGAAACGTGGCCGTTTCATCAAAGGCGACGCTCTTATTACTTATCCGCTACGTCATGGACACTCGAAAGAATATATAATTTATGTGTAAGTCTATGATCAGACCGCGTTACGCTGCACATTGAATTCAGTTTATTAAAAACAGGACATCCCAGTTATTGTATAATTTCAAATCATAATTTTAAAACGTATATATGGCCCAGTCTCACAGAATTTTTGAATTCTGGGTTGCCGATTTACGGCCAGTAGTAATGTCTGATCGATCTTCAAAGCTTTATAGTTTTGTACAAATTCCTTCCTTTTTCAACTATTAAAAGGAATACATGCAAAAATATTTTTCTAATATTCACAAGAATCTTCGCCTGGCGTTAAATCAATCTAATTTTCATTTTATGGAAAAGTCTAGGCAAGCCAACGAATGAGTCAACAGATGGTCTTTGCTTTCGACGGCATAGCAATGTCTGCTAAAATCCTCTAATATGTCATTGTATGTAACGCTAGCGTTCATGTGCATATGTTCGGAGTTGAAACCGCCGACAGCTGATTGACGCTGTTGTCCCTGGATTTCAATAGTAATCGCAACCCAGCGGAACCGTCGCCTTTCTTCGGCATCGGGTGGATAAGATCGCTTTTGCACGAGCCTGGGACTACTCGGATTGGCTAATGTGTCGAAGAAAACTCGCTAGTACCTACTACTAACTATATCTCAGTTCAGGACCACATGAACTAAAGTACAGATTCCATTCGGCCCACTTGACTTGTGGATGTCCAAAGAAGGCAGTGTCTCTTAATTTTACGCTTTATCTCACATGTAGTAGGATAATCAGAGGGAGCCGAGTATTAAAATACTCCACTCCGTAAGTTCCGTGGACCTCTGGAGGCATTCATGGCCTATTCAGTGGCGAAACTCAACGGCGAATTATACTTCTTTTTACTAGCTCTTATAGGATTTAAAAAAATATCGTAATATATGTTTCTTAGAAAATTTTCAATTTCTTTGCATTTTTTTTTTCTTTTTTTTCATTTTGGTTGATATTTTCTTCTGGAGATTTCTTTAGACTTATTTACATAACTCTTAACATTCACAATATACAGTAATTTTTTCCCGAACCCTAACCTTTTTCTAACCTAACCGAGAATTTATTTTTGTCCTAATGTGAGATAAATGATCCTAGATTTTCTCATTTTTTGTGGGGAAATCTGTTTTGTTTTAGCATGGGTCAGTGTGAAGTGCTATTAAAATCTCTAGCTAGATCAAAAGTTAAAAAAAATTGGATAATACAGAAAAACCGGGATACCGAAATTTTATCGACAATAACGACTTTGCTAAAATGGTCCGGTATTGTGACCCATATAAAACATTTCATACATTATGTATTAACTCATTTTGGAAAAAATGATCATCGTTTCTAATAGACAAGGCGGGGCCTTTTCAATCTCAATTATCAAAGCGTGAAGTAAAAAAAAAATATCATATCATCTACACTTCCATTTCCCTGGAAGTACTTACATTGAGTTACGTTGAAGTTCAATGATTCTTATTCGGTACTTATATAAAATTAATGATCACTTATTAAGATTTATGACTTTTTTTCATTTAAACAATTAAATAACAGTATTTTAAATTATTAATATATAAGATATATTTGATTTTACATAAATATAGTTTAGATTTAAAAATATTTTAGATATAATGTTATCAACGTTATAAATATTTATAATAAAATTTATAATATATCTAAAACATATCTTTATTTTGATATTGTATACAATATGTTTTGTAATTAGTCATAGACAATTTTACTACTGGACTTAAAAGAACTCATTATCCTCTATGGCACATATTGTAGTCTTTATTTCGTTGATCAATTGATCATTCATTTTGAGTTCTGACTTGAAGAGTAATGCACAACAGATTTTATTTATTTAAGAATATTTTATTCTATACAATTTTGTGGAGCTGATCAACAAAATACATAATGCAAAGGTATTGGAAATATTTCTCATTAGTTTTTATAATTTAACGTTTCTATGAGACAGATATGACGACCACATGGTGGCCTAACCTCTAATGTTAGAACTTATCGGGAGCTTTCGCAAATAATTCTGAGCGTTAAGCTTTAAATACTACTTTATCTTATTTACGGTTCTTCTTTAAACAACATAGATAAGACGTAGTTAATTCATTGATAAACCTTATCGATTTTTAACATACCTGCCAAAATCAATATTTAAGGCAGATAAGCCACTTGTACAATTTTTTCTATACATGATAAGTGATGACAAAAAACACGAGCCGAAATGTGTTTTAAATGAATAAACACATGATATTAAATGATAGGTCTGATTGATCGTTATAAAATGATAAAATAGGATATAAAGTATGTTGTATTAAAAAAAGTTTTTTTTTTCAGGATTAAAGTACTCGAGTTCTCCACTTGAGTTCTCCAGGTGAGATTCTTAATTCTTATCTTTTAATATTTGTAGTAAGTTTTGAAAGATTACTTTTAATAATGTAGATATTTTTCTTATAAATTAGTATGATGATAACCAACACGAGCCGAATGTGTATTTAATGACAACAAAATGATAATTAATGATAGGTCTGATTTAAAATTTTATACTATCCTATTTAAAGGTGTCTTTTTTTGTTACTTATATTCTTTCATGTAATATTTACAGGTTTCTTTGAGAGTAATTGTACCCATCTGGCCATGGTAAGATTTTATTCATATCTTTTTGTCAGTTATTAAATTAATAATACTTTAAATTGATTTGACAACTTTATTTAGAGATAAGTTGATTAATAATGATTACTTATCTAATCTCTTCTTTAACTTATTTTTTTAATTGCCTTATAATATTATAAAATTGTCAATTATATTAAAATTTTGTCGTTGTTAATCAAAAATAACATGTTAAAAATAGTTATTATTTAATAAAAATCTAATAGTTTATTTTTTTGTTTCATTTTACACATGCTCATTCTTTTTAGAATGGAGATTTATTATTGTTACAGAAAAAGGTTTATACACAATAAAAGTAAACAAAATAAAAATTCTGATTAATATAATATGCTTTATTTATTAAAAGGGGTCACTATTTACAGTTATAAAATATATTATGTACCTATAATACTTATAAATTCACTAAACTTATCTAATTAGCCTTTCATTTTCTTAATGCAGTTATTAATAATAATGTTTAAAATCTAAAAATAGCAATGTCGTCTTTGTCTATCAGTTATTCATCATAAATTATGTCTTAGGGTTCCTTGGGTTTGGTTCAGTAACATTTTGCAAGCGAATAGTGATATCGGTAAGAGACATGTTAGGGAGAATAAAGTCTTGGATGTTGTCTGCAGTCTGGGAGGGACGGTCAAATGGATAACCCATGGGCCGCTTGTCGGGATACAATCTATCCCTGAGTCCACAAAAGCTTGAAGCTTCAATGCAGTTCGATTGGCTCCCATCTGGATTGTTAACCTGAAAATCAAAGAAATATAAGATAGTAGATATTTTACTTTTGTATTTGAAAAATAATTTGTGTTGTACATCTCAATGTGGGCTAACAAGCAGTTTAAATTTTGCTAAATAAAAATATGCTATAGATTTATTTTATTATTTTAGTAAGCTGGTCCAACTTAAAAAATTGTATAATGTGTAATTACAATCTATATTTTTTTAACATAAATAATGTCATAATTATGCACTAAGCTTTTAAATATTTTTATGCTGCACCTTAACAATTAAAGTGACCTTCTTCTGCGTTCTCCCAGTTATGTGTTACTCTAAAAATCATTTATTATAAAAAGACCACTTACCCTATCCATTTCGTAGTTGGACAGCATGACGAACAAGTCGTACTTGGATCCTGTCTCCGTTCCTCTCGGCACCAGCATGTGCTGAGGCCATCCACAGCCGCAGAAGTTGAAGCTATGTAGTGACGGTGCTCGAGCATTGCCACTTTGAGCCGAGAGATCTCTGAATGTTTGTTCGAACGGAATGGTAACTTCCGATTGCGTTGATAGACGTGTTATAGTATTTTTGCCGGCGTTCACTGGAATATTAGGATGGTTTGAAAATTGTTGAAATAATGATTTACTTTGTTAAAGGTTATCAAGATCTAAACTTATTTATATTAATATATTACATAAAACATTTATATTTTAGTCGATGAGGCCAGCTGTGGCGCAGGGGCGCACAGTGTGAATGTAAACGCGACAGGTTGTGAGTTTGATTTTTCTCGAGAAAATGATATATTTTATATTTTTATTTCTTCGCTGTAGTGTCGAGGCAAAGCGCGACGTTAAGTTCCACCGTTGAAGCAATGCCTTCCGAATTCGGCAGAAAATGGGGAACGAAGTGTCTTAACACTAGGTACCCTCTGCCTACCATGCTGTGTACCGTACATATATACGTCTTGAAGCTTTCACTAAGTTTTTCACTTATTAAAATATTTTTATAGGTAATTGTGATATCTATATGTATACTTAGATATAAATATTTTAAAATCTACTAACATGGCACTACGAATCTGTCCATTTCGATGAACATTTTGCGCTGGTCGTTCAATATCCAGGGGAGGTTCCTCTCGTCGAACTTGGGAGCCAAGAATATACGGACAGTAGCGCGACGCGCGTTGCCCGTATTATTGACGTCAATACTGAAAAAATAAAGTTTACTATAATAATCATTATTTGATTTAATACTAGCAACCCAAACACGGCTTCGCCCGCTTAAACGTACTTTTATATTATAGTCAAATTGCACAAACCTTTAGATAAATTGTAGCCTATGTGCTAATCTGACGTATAAACTAAATTTCTATAAAGTTTCAGCTAAATCCGTTTAGTAGTTTTCGTGTGAGAGTGGGACAAACACACATTTACTTATAATATCAGTAGGATATATTCTCTTGACGCACTTGAAAATGACACAATGGTTGTGATGATGCTACGGTTGTGGGTTCGATTGGGAGAAAGCAGTGTTGAGTTCTGCCACTCACATAGCGTGAAGCTAAACATAAAAAAAAGCTTACACATATCTGAAGGGGCGGTGGTTGAGGTGAGTGAAGCGAACATATACAGGACCGCGGTCTGAGAAGTCAAGACCGCGTGAGAGGTCCACATCGCTCTGCATCCAGAATGTGTTAAGCGTGTTCCTGTCGCCAGTCGAGCTTTCAATCCTCACTGAACTTATTTGGACGCCTGGATTGTCTAACTGTTTAGTAAAAAAAAATTGTATTTGTTTTTATGTCGTACTTAGTTTTATTTGTCGTAGGTATGTTGTTTTAACTTAAATTGATGTCTGCAGACATTGGATCCGAGCGCTTTTTTCCATATCTTTCTTGTTTAAGAAAATTCTAAATTCACTCTAAAACTAAGGCTATTTTCAATTCTCATAGGATGTGACCGTAATGGTGAATGATTTGTAAACTGCAGATAATAATTTGTACCACTCGATCTAAATAAATATAAATAAAAAAATATATATATACATATATATATATATATATATATATATATATATATAAATTTACTCACTAAGCAATTTTAACTTACTAGTTTTGAAAGTGTTATTAGTTTAATATTTTAGAAGAAAAAGTATGTAGCGTTAAATTTTGTTTAGAAAATTATTTTAATATTATTCTACGCGTACTTACTTCAGATCGTGCGTAGGGGGGATTATTTGCGGATTCTTTGAACTTCTGGAACAAATCGTCGATGAAAGAGTGCCAGCGGTAGAAGAAGGGGTCACGCATATTAGTTGCTTCGTCGGCGAACACGTTAAAGGATTCCTAAAAATATTAAAGTTGATATTATTATTTAAGTTTATAATTGTTAGTTTATTTCGAACTAGTACGTGGACTTTATGGCCTTAACTTCCAGCAAGAAGCAGCTAATTTATCCCTATTGTCAAGATACTTAATTTCTATTTTTTTATCATTGTTTTAAATTGTTTTATTAAAAATAAACATAGTTATAGGAATAAATATAAGCAATAAAAAACTGTTTTCGGTGACATTTAAGATTATGAATTTTGAAAAAAAAAAATGAAGATTATTATATAATAAAATAATATAACAAAAACATTCTTACAAGGTAACGATTAGTGGGGTCATGTAGATATCCACCAAAGCTGTGGCCATTGTTATGGAGTGTTCCGTAAAATTCTCTGTTCGGCGACAGGATGCTGGCCTCCACCATGTTTCCTAAGGAATCGATGTCAAGAGGTTGCGTTCCTCCGTTTGGCTGCAAAAATAAATTAAATATATAATTTGCTTTTTTTTTTTTATATAATTTCACATTTAATTTTATGACACTAACAGTGCATGTTGAGTATTAGTGATCTTAAAATATTATGGATTAAATTACTTAGTTGTATTTGTTGCAAGTAAATATAGACCTCTTAACAGGTTTTTTTTTAGTAAATTTTGTCCTGGTTTTAATTAGTTTCTTCTAATCTAATAGGCTATAATATAAAATGTCATAAATGTCATCTTAAATTACAAAAATATAAAAAATCACACACCAGCCTAACCAATCCAGTGGATATGGCTTCCTCAATATTACGTCTCCAGCGGTTCATATCAGCAAGAGTCACCACCAGTCCATCATCAGGTCTGTTCAGGTCCTGCCAGCGCATGAACGCCTGCCGTGGCGGCCAGCCTCGCGATGTTGTGAGACTGTCCAATTTGGGGAAGTATGCTTCGGGTACAGGTTCATTGAAGTCACTGAATTTCTTCACTCTGGCTAATGCGTTGCTTAGACGCTCTCCGTTATATCTGAGAAATAGATATACATATGAATTTAATTATACAGTTAAATTGTGATTATGTGTAAAAAAATCTAAATAACCTTTTTGATGCCATTCATGACAGGTTGTGAGTTCGATTCCAACTCGGGGGAAAAGCAAAATAAAAAAAATAAAATATACCAAAATATCTGTGTGCCTGTCTCTATACTTAAAGCTATTACAATTTTGCAAGATTTTTTTTAAACTTACAAATAATATATTTTTCTCAAAAAGGCTTACTTCAAACACAATATATGTTTACTGGATGTAGGTTTCTACTCCGTATTAATACTGACCTAGCAATAAGTTGTTGATGCATATAGAAGAACAGCTCTCCACGGCGGTCTTTTGCAACGATTTGGCGCTGGTTAGAAGTGAAGGGGTATACGAGATGCCAGTGCCAGTGGTGGAGGTTGACTCCGATGTCTTCCCTCCAGTACGCCAGACGATGCTCGATATCGAGGTCCGTGGCAGTGAAGTCTCTTGGTATTATGATGGGTGTACGCTGTACAGGATGTAATTTTTCTTTATTATTGTTTAAAATGGATAGGCTGTGACGGATAGAAACGAAGATTTTCTTAAATAAAAAACCTTTGTCATAGAAGAAATGTTCTAGGCTTATTTTAAACAACTCTAAATTCTGTATTTATGGATATTAAATGTTATTTTATACGGATGTAACTGTGAAAGCGACAGATTGTGGCTTCGATTCCCACTCGAGGAAATTAAATATTTAACATTTTCATTTATTCGCTCTAAAAAAGCGCGGCATTAAGTCCCGCCACTTAACAACCAATGCCTCTAGAATTGGGGAGCGGAGTGTCTCTTAACACAAGGCTCCCTACCCTGCTACATGCGAGATTAAAGCTATACATGCGAGCGTGAAGCTTTATCAAAAATGTGACTTACCTTAGCACCCTGAGCGGCGACTGCGGCAGTTTCACGAGCCTGCGCGAACACTTGCGAATTGACAAACTTAGAAGGGAAAGTTTCAGCGAAGTTTTGTATCGGCACATTCTTAGTGTCGTTTCTGGAATTGTAATACATTCGAATTAACTCTTTCATACTTAAACGTATTACAAAAATATGATGTGAAAATAAATATAGAACTAGAATATGATTTTATTTCAAAATGTGATATTAATTAAAAGTTTTAGTAAAAGAGAGTTCCCAAAATAAATAATCTAAAGAACTTAAATAAGACCAAGGACTTAGGTTTCTAAGCTCTCTTAAATCGTAGATATGGAATATTAATAGTGGATTGTTCTTTTCTTCACTTTTAGGCTTTACCTTAGCTTAGATACTGACATACTACATAGTAGTTATATTGGATACTTTTCCACCTTAAATTATATATATATTTGTATGCAATAATATTTTTACTGACCGGTGCATTAAAGCAACAGAATAGCAGTAGTTGAATAGTTGTGGGTTCAAGTTTACTCTTGCGAAGATACACGTGGATAGGAAGTCTTGAAGTTGATTTTCAGGAACAGCTGGGAAAGAAAATATTTATAATATAAATAATCACACTTCAATATATAATTGGTATGGTATGCAGGTTTGATTATTTTAAATTTATCTTAAAACCGATATTTAAAAAAAAACTACAAAATGATTTAGAAGAGAACAGAATTATTTTTTTAATCAGATTACAGCGTGAAGCTTAAAAAGGGGGAAAGGAATTGATTACCTAGAAGTTCGTCGATGACTTCGTCGGCCATCTCCTGGTGCGCAGGTAGTAGTATGGAGAATTCCTGATCGTGTCGTAGGCGCTTAGCTTTATTGAACCGAGGCACTCTTTGAAGTTCTTTCACCGGTATAACCTCATTTGCTTCCTTTCCAAAACGGTTGTTGATTTCAATTCCATTTCTTTTGTAGTCATCTGACTGTAAATAAAAAATATGGGGTTAAAATTATAAGCAGTAGGTACTATGTGTTTTGAAATTTATACCGTAACTTAATTTTAGGATGTAAATAGAGACATTGAATTAGACAACATAGATTCGAATCCTACTACGATCGAAATGATTCCTAAACGCAATCACGACAAATAAGAGTACAATGCCTAGAAAACGTATAAAAATTTGAACGTAGCGGGACTCGAACCCAAATATAAACGTGATAGGTTGTGGATTCAATTCCCTGTTGAGGTAATTAAATATTTAATGTTTTCATTTCTCTTTGCCTATGTGCGAGATACAATGTGAAGGGGGATAAAAAATATTGTTATATATTTTTATACAATAAATTAAAAGAAACGGTGTTCGATTTCTTATATTTATAATTTTTTATATACATTTGAATCTTTATTATTAAGTTTAATTTCTTAAACAACTGCATACTTTAAAGTACTACTTACAATATTATTTCCTCATATTCTTACTAAAGATAGAGCAGGATACTATTGTAATAAACAAATAGATATTGTAAGTTGTTATGGTACACTTGCGGTTTAGTTTTAACTAGCTTGATATAAAAATCTATTATTAGCGCTGTACTAATATATGAAACATCATTTATATTACGTAGGATAGGTACATAAGAATAAACACAGGAAGAAAGAAGAAAAATACTTAAAGATATTAAGAAGACTGTCCATTTAAATGAGTAAAATGTAGAAACAAAATGACGGTATAGCAGGATAAATTGACCACATAAGAGGCCGTAACGTGGATGTATGTATGTATATAACTCTAATAGGATAAAAATATTTTTTTTCCTCTGTTATCGATAAATCTATAAATCGAATCGAAGTTAGAAAATGATTTATTCAGTAGAATTTTTGTCTGTCTGTTTGTTAGTTTATTCGCGATGCATGCAAAACTAGTACTATATAAATGAAACTTGTATATGTAACTCTGTAATAACACTAAAGTTCTGAAAAATGCATTAAAAATATATATTGTCAAATCTGTAAAGAATAATTTATAAAAGTAGTATTTTAAATTAATTATAAAATTTAAAATTAAAGGCCAGTCGTGGCGCAGTGACACAAAGTGTGACTGTAAAACCGACTGGTTGTGG
>DWAP01005392.1:0-10176 GCA_018230625.1 Heliconius eleuchia | reverse complement strand
TTAATGTACTGTATGTTTCCCTTAAAAATAAATAAAATAAAAAAAAATAAATAAATAAATTTAAAATAACTCATACCAACGATTTTGGAAAAAAATTATATAAATTTTCCACCTGTCATATAATTAATTGATTACTGATCGCTTTGTAGTATATTTATGGAATATTAATTATAATTCCTGCATTTCGTCGACATTTATAATCGAGTGCGGCGAAATGGAAATGACAGGTGTCCATAATTTAATATATCATAGCTTGTGAAAACATAAATGCTACTCAGTTTTAATTCTTTCATTGTGATTTATTTATTTCAATTTGAACGTTAAATTGGAGCACCTAATAAAAGTTTTCTTAATTGTTTATTTTGACCTTATGTTATGGAAGTAGAAAATATTTTTTTTTTACAGGAAACATACAAAGGCACACAAGACATATATCTTTAAAGAGTTCTTACTCCTTTTCTTACAGAAAAGCAGAAACTACTTTTTCCAATATGTATTTCAATAGCTCTTCGATTACTGTCGCAAATAACCTCTTCAAACACATATTGAATAGATTTACGTTGTAAAAACCGACATATTGAGGTCATATTTTCATATGAGTGAGTCGGAATGAAAAACGTGAATCGAATGCAACCGAGCTCGGCTAATTCAACGTCTAAAAATAGCCCGTCAATGTGAAACCTTCAAGAGGTTTTCAAATTTCATAAATAAAATACTTTTATTTATATATAATTACACGAAAATATATTATAATGATCTATTTCCTTACAATTTGATGAATTAGATTATTATAATAATATAACGAGAAACGCGAATATATGTGTAAAATTTAGTAGAGTGGTTTTTACCGTTCCGTACATGTTAAGATAACAACGGAACCCTTTTAGGATCATTTTGTTGTTTGTTTTTCAAGGCCATTTATCTCAAGATCGTGTGAAATTATTAAGCTGAAATGAATATCAAATATTTAGGTCCATAGTCCCGTAAAGCACGGAAACAAACAAGCTTCTAGCACAACGCAGTCAAAAGATACGAGCAGTTATGCTTGTTGATGCGTTTTTGTTGCATTTTGTTTGAAATTTGAACTCAAAAACAATGTGTTCTTTCCAACTGTGCTATAAGGTAGTAAGTACTAACGATTCTAATTTCTATAATACGTACTGTTCTAGTAATATGTTAATTATCAATATTTTTAAATGCTAATTGATTCGTAGCATTTTTTTTTAAATTTAAATGAAGTGATATAAAAATAGTATTTCAACAAACGAAGCGAATACAACAGCTATAGCTAATTCAGTCATTCGCGGTTAAAGCTTTACGGGAATAGAGTTTTTTTATTAATCTTTATAACGAAGCATTGTATGTTGTTTGTTTAGCTATATTATATTATTGAAGCCAGTCGTGGCGCAGGGGCACAAAGTGTGACTGTAATCGACTGGTTGTGAGTTCGATCCCCACTTGAGATATTTATTTACATTTCTTCGCCCTGGCGTCGAGTTGCGCCACTCAACACACAATGCCTCCAGAGCTCGGCGGAAAGTGGGGAATAAAAGATTCTTAACACTATTTTACCCCACCCTGCTGTATGCGGGATGAAGCTGATGATATTATATTATTATCAGGTGCTTAACTTCTTTCGCGTGGACTTTGTGTGACTTTCATTTACTCATTGATATCTAAATTGGATCCAAATTTAATAATTGTAAATGTGAAGGTGGTAATCCACATGTTTTAAGGTTTTTATTATATTTTTCGAGATTTCTTATTATATTAGTAGTTTATTATTTGATTTTATAATAATAATAGTGGTACTTGAGGGTAGATATTATCAATATGTCCGTTGTTATTCATTATATCATTGGCATTGGCTGTGGGGACTTCCAAATTAAATTTATATTAAGTTATTCAGGCATTTTTTTATATTTTGGAAAGATAGAACAATGTTCACTGTACAAGTATTTGAAAAATATACAGAAAATAGAAGATTAAAAAGATATCTTTATAATTTACTATATACTTGTAACTACTCGCATAAACCAAAGCTGTTACTCGAGGTCGTAAAACACATTCGGTACTAAAGAACACAGCTCTAGCTCACTACAAGAACATTTCTAAAGATAGAGTTTCTATTAGCACATTTACGTCCATTTTTACCACACAAGATAATTAAGACAAAATGTTAATATAAAATATGTAAATTATAAATAAAACAGAGCTACCGACGTAAACTAAATTAATAAATCCAGTAAAACTCACGCCATCAAAATAAATCTAAATACGTATCATTTATCAAAATCGGCTCACTTGCTTAATACTTACAAGGGAACAAAGGAACAGACATACATAGGCGCTAAAACATAACACTTTTTATATTTTTGAAAACGGATAAATTTTGGACTAACTTTTCTAAAAAATAATTAATTTAAATAAAGCCTAATTTGTAGAAATTTCCGATTCATCATTCCTCCTTCCTTCGAAAGCGAACAACGCCAACTTTGATAGATCGCACGCCAAATTAAGGAAATATCACAGCTGCCTTTGTATTTTACATTACAAAGAATTGAATATGCCGTTCTGATTCAGAAGCAGAAGCGTGTGACGTTAGATAGTTGTGGCTATCGATTCCCACTTGTGGGAAAGAAATATTAGATTTTTTTTTTCTTCGCTCTGGTAACGAGGCAAAGGAGCGTTGAGTTTCGCAATGCCTTAAGAATTAGCCAGAAAGTGGGGAACGGAAGGGAATAGGGGACGGAGTGTCTTTAACTATACATGGATACAGCGTGAAGCTAATAAAATAATATTTGTTCAAGCGCTCTGACCACTAAGGCGTACGTTCTCATCAAGCTACGTCGAAATTCTTATACATTTTTTACAAATGAATTATGTTGTTAGTATTTCTGTAGGGAGATTACTTAGAATTATCATTTGGCAAGAGAGAATACTATTTATGAAATAGTTTTTTACATGTTTAAACTGTTGTTCCACGCTTAGGTAAGAAATATAGATCAATTTTGTGTAAAATTTTAACTCTTGAATGTGGAATAACTTTAAAAATATTATAACATATAATTTTGAAATGACTTTTGCTTAGAACTATGCATATACAGTCGTTGTGATGTAAAATATTACTTTTCAACAATTTCTGATAAACTAAAAAAAAACACCGCTTTCATCTTAAATAAATGGTCGATGGTCGTTTTCTATACGTATTAAAGTATAATTTTCTGGATAAAGAACTAAATGCTTCCATCGTTATGTAAAACCGGTAGTAATAAAATAGATTTTCTATTTTTATCAAGTCCTTAGAAAAAAACGGTCAATCACACGAATGGATGCTCTGTTTTCCACGCTTCATTTGTCAATGACGTACTATGTAATGTATGTAGTATGTACTGATAGCATCGAAAGTGTCTGTGTTCGTTCTTTTAAACTGGAGTATAATTAAATTAATGGAACTAGATATGTTGGAGAATAATGGATTCTTTTTTACTTATATTATTTGGTTGGAATTAAAAGGTACTATAATAAAAAAATTAAAGGAAGTATAATATATACATATATATATTTAGTATCAAAGTCAAAGGGAACCTAGTTTATTGACACTTCGTTCCCTATTTTCAGTTTAATTTTTTAGAAATGGCGTGTTGAGTGGCGGAGTTAAGCTTTGCGCTCTATATTATTTCTCTATTTACCTTTTTAAAATAATATAGGGGCATTTTTCTATATATTTTAAAATTTGCTTACTAAAACTTTATGCTTTTGCCCGCTTTTAAGATGGTATACATATCTAGGATACTTGGTATTATGACACTACGTTTCTGACATTCTGCCCTTTTTCGTAGACATTAAGAGTGAAAAGGCGGTGCTCATCGCCATATTATGAACCAGATTAAAAAAAATAAAAATATTGATTATGTAACCATTTCTACGACCATCGCTTCCAGCGACGGCTTAGATTAGAATTTATTGGAAAATAATGATCATGTAATAGAAAAGTATAAAATACTATACTCTTAAGACTATGATTTGACTATATTTTTTTAATAAGAAAATAAATAATAATATTTAATTGAAAGAGGAACCCTGTGCGACGAAACCCTATTATAAAATATATGAAACAAAAGCTTATCGACTATGGACCTCACGATGACCTACGATGTCTGATGCTATACGGCTCGATTTACCCAGTACTACACACAAATAGATCTTAATTGAAACTCCAGACTGCAATTCGATTTCTTTTTGTGTTATTTATTGAGAACTGTATTGCAGACACTGTAATTACGAATCTAGTTTTGTCTCGCATATAGAAGAGTAGGGAGAGAGTACCCGGTGTTAAGACACCCGTTCTCCTCGTTCTGCCCAAATTCGAGACATTGCTTGAGATGTGGTGGTACTCAACGCGGCACGTTGTCTACCTGAGCGCCGCACCGTGTTTTGAATAAATAGTAATATTATAAAAAAACCATTAATGAATTTATTTCTTTTAAGATAGCTATTTTGCAAATAGGTTTTCAAGGTATTGCAGAGAGAACAGCATCAGATTTTATTAGCTGAGAAAGAAAAAAAAGATTATCAATATTCTATAATATATAAATAGTATGAAATTTTAAATAATAAAAAAAACATAAAAATCTTTCCCGTACCGGGAATCGAACCCGAGCCTCCTGGGTGAAAGCCAGGTATCCTAGCCACTAGACCATACGGGATGTTATTACATTTATTGAAATTAAAATATATAATTTAAATTAGTATAAGTATATCAAATGTATTAATGAAAAGATTATATTCCAAAAATTGTTTTGGTCGTCCCGGTCATTTTAGAACGATTAAATATAAAAATTATGTACGTATTATTTCGTGATTAAATAAACTTCTTTATTAATATAAAACTTCATTTAATTGTAAAATAATATAATAATATTAACCAAATGGAATACAATAATATTACCTATGGAATATATAAAAATATTTTTTTTCAGATCAGGACTATTTCTTAATGCCATCTTACCATATATTTATGAACTACGCAATCAGACATTTTAATAAGTTTACTATTATAGAGTTTTATGTAACAAATTATAGATGGCGCTTTTAAATAAAGTCACAAAACATTACATTTTATATTCTTACATCTACTAAGGATAACTTAAATAAGAATATAAATATTTTTCATATTAATATTTATTGTTATTCTAATGATTACATACAATTTGAAGGAAAAAAAAACGAAATATATTTTATTATAGATATCTTAATGCGTTATTTCCATATGTTATTTTTGCTTGCTTTTTTTATCAGTGCTATCTTGTATTCCTAATCTAAACTAGAATGTAATACTTTAATAGTAGGTTTTTATTCGAATTGGCTTTATTGCCGTTGACCTGGTGTGACTCTGCTTGGTAGTAGGTCAAATATTCTTATAACGTAGCTTAGGTACAAGATGGCGCTGTACAAGTTTACACACAACTGTTATCGTGGCCTATTTAAATTATTATTGAAAATTTATTAAATCAATTTATATTATAATAACAAAATTGTTTTTGTTACTTTGTGAGTAATAAAGAATTAAGTCGTCATATTTGCCTCTGAAATTAAAAGAAAATATTGAAACTAAGCAACCAGATCAAGGTTTTGTTAAGTCAAATACTAAGTGGAAGTAGGTTTGCATTTACAAACCATAATAAGGACAAAAAGCGATTAAACTTAATTCTTATGTTAAATATGAAGGTTTCTTAAACATAAATAAATTAAGTTAGTAGGTTGTGTTTTTGTGGTCTTTTTTTATTCATAAAGTAAAAAAATGGTTGAGGCATTTTCGCAAACAAGATGATGGATGTATATTTTTGAAATGCTCTGTCAGAGGAGAAATTAAATTTTACTCATTTCTAGTTCTTTCATCAATATTAAATTTGGTAATACTACATATTATATACAGGACAGGCCAGTCGTTGGTCAGAGGCATAAAGTGTGACTGTAAAACCGATTAGTTGTGGGTTCGGTCCCCACTCGAAGAGATGAAATATTTACTTAAATTTGTATTTCCATTTTTTCGCTCTGGTGTCCAAGCAAAGCGCGGCGCTGAGTTCTGCCACTCAACACTGCAATGCTTCTATAATTCGGCAGAAAGTAGGGAACGGGGTGTCGTAACACTAGGTTCCCTCTGCCTACCCTGCTCTATATGGGGCACAGCGTGAAGCTGAATTATTTGTTATATACTATATATAATTAAATTCAATATTATCATCTCATCGAGTTGGTCTTATTATGGAGCCCGAAGGTGAGAGGACGAAAATCTAGCTAATCTAGCTTTTTATCTTTCTGTAGGTGACGAGGAGCTGACGGTGGAACAGGAGGGTAGCTGACGGAATCCTACAGTATTAGGTATAATATAAATAATATTTATAATGAAATCGTAACGAATCGGTGTCTGTATTTAGAAAATATATAAGAAAAATGTATTTGTATAACCTCTACCTACCCTGCTGTGTGCGAGATACAGTGTGAAACTGATTTATTTTTATTTATATTTTCATATCTTTGCTCTGGTGTCAAGGCGGTGTTAAAGCGAGGCGTTGAGTTCCGCCACTCATCACACAATACTTCAAGAATTCACTGGAAAATGGGGAACGTGTTTTAACACTACATTCCCTCTGCTTGATTAAATATTTTCATTTCTTCGCTTTGGTAACTAAGCGAAGCTTGGCGTTGAGTTCCGTCACTCAATACGCAATGCCTCGAAAATTACGCGGAAAGCGTTAGTATCAATTATTGCATATTTTGCAATGTTTATTTTATTTCTTATGAATATTAAATATCTCGCTACCGTTTTATCAGATTCTGCTTCGTTGACTTTGCTCGTTTTTAACAAATCGATGTATCAGCCAAAAAATCTAAATACTTCGTCTAATGACAATTTTTAAGGCGAATATTTAGTATTCAGAATGTATTATTTGTGAGGCCAGTCGTGGCGCAGGAGCACAAAGTGTGACTGTAGAGTCGATTGGTTGTGGGTTCTTTCCCCCCTCCAGGAAATGAAATATTTATTTACATTTATATTTTCATTTCTCTGTTCTGGTGTCGAGGTAAAGCGCGGCGTTGAATTCCGCCACTTAACACGCAATGCCGGCGAACTCGGCGGAAAGTGTGGAACGGAGTGTCTTTGCACTGTGAAGCATAAGTTGAAGCTGATTTTTTTTATTCAAAATATATTATATTTTTTATTTAAGTGACTTAGGGTCTTTTATCTAATTAATGTATTGTGGGTATTTGTTCTGTTGTAAGTATTCTTGTGTGTAAAAATGTTTAAATTACAAATTGAGAGGTTTTTTTTAGCTTCACACTGTATCCTGCACACAGCAGGGTAGGCAGAGGGAACCTATTGTTGACACTCCGTTCCCTATTTTCAACGGAATTCTGGAGGCATTGCGTGGTGAGTGGCGGAACTCTCTTGCCTCGTTACTAGAGTCAGGAAATGAAAACATTTTATTTTCTCTAGTGCGAATTGAACCCACAACCTGTCGCACGCTTGTGCCTTTGCGCTCTGAGATTTGCCTGGAGAGACTTTTATTTTACTTTTTTAACTGAACTGAACCTATATTATTTCTCCGTTTTCCGCCTGAATTCAGATCATCGAGAGTTGAGTTAACTTGACACCCCATTTTATCAGAGAGTTTCCGCATCTTCATCATCTTCAGATGATAATAATGATATCCACTAAGTATAAAATAATACAACTACCATCACGTGGACTATTCTCCACTTTTCGGCAGTAACCATTTCTAAGAGTAGAATTCGAGCCTTCACTCATCACTTCGTCACCTCAGTTAATAGTCAATACAACTAAGTAATAGTTAAAGATGAGGACATTAAAAAACATCATAATTTTTGTATTGCTGTTTGATATTTTTGACTTTATTTCGAAACACGAAGATGAGACAGTCTTAAAATAAAAAGAGCAACGCAAATAAAGTTATGTAAATATGTATATCTCTTTATTAATAACAATATTTCTAGACAGGAGACACTTAAATTAGACTAGAATTATTCTCACATAGGAAGTACATAATAATTGGTAACTTCTAAAACTACAGCTGGATTGTACCTTGAGTACATTTTAATTACAAGAGCGACCAAAAGTTTAGTTTGAAATTTCTAATACTGATGAAGAAGGAAGAGTGATGACAGATGATTATATGAGATCATTTTGTTCACTATGACTAGAATGCTAAGTTTTAGGAACTTCTAAAGGGATATAGGCCGATCGAGTCTATGGCGGACAAATTTAACAAGCATAATATAAATATTTAGAGTAAAAGGTAGCTTTAGACTATTGGGAAGTTATTTAGTGGATGTCGCGTCGCCTCCTTCCAGGTCCGCCGGCGAAGTTGGCAGCGGCCAGCCCCATGAGATGCTTGGCCTGGAGGGCTCCGGAGTAGCCACGGTTGAGACCCAAGTCGAGAGCGCGCTTGTCACTGGAAAACATACATTATTGTAACCTTATTTTTGTTGTATACTATCATAATAAATGATAACGAAAGTAAGTAAAAAGAAGAAATGATATATGTATATATTTTATCATGTTACATAAATTAGATATGTCCAAACGATCAAACAAGACTATTAATTAAAATAGCATAATAGCTTATAGAATAATATATTATAGCTTTGCGGCGTTGAATTCCACCACTCAACACGCAAAGCCTTCAGATTCCAGGGGAAAATGAGGAATGGAGTGTCTTAAGACTGAGTTACCTCTGCCTATCCTGCTGTGTGCGATATACAGAGTGAAACTAATGATACTATATTACTATCAAGTTCTTAACTTCCTTCGCATGGACTTGTGACCCTTTCATTCCGATTTTTTATTTATCCATTGGCATCTAAATTGGATCTAAATTAATAATTAATTAATAATTGCATATGTGAAGGTCCACATGTTTTCAACTTATCCAGCATACTAGACAGGCTGCTAATTTCCAATCAATATCTCCGTATTTAAATCATTTATAACGAGCTGTGCAGTTGCGGTTGCGAGGCCAAACATAATCACCACAATTGTTTGTTGAAGGATGAAATTCACATAGCCACATGATTTATATGTATATACAAATATTAAATATGGTTGTAGTTTTCCTATTATAGCAATATTAATGATATCGATCTCTTCCTAAAATATCTTTTTTTTTGTTTTATAATAAAATATTTTACGTCTGTATAAGGGTATCTGTGTTTTTTAAAGGCGTGAATTTTAGTGAAAAACTTATTTTCATCTTCTTTTCATTTATTTCAATTATTTTATAAAAAAGGGCTTTGAATGTTCAAACGCTGGGAATCGAAAACTTAATAGAGATAATATTTGTATGATATTTTTTCGTCTTACTGGAGTTAATCTCGGCTATTGCTAGGATTTGACTTTCTACTCGAACTAGGGGCTGATATATCAAAGCACTTGCATACGATATAGTTTTTAGGCCGGCACACACAATGTAGCCAAACCATTTCAGGCGACGCTCTTGGGAATTATCCGCTACGTCACTGACTCCAAGACTACCTCAAACGAATGTGTTACGTATGCGTTCAGATAGCAGTATTCGCTGCTGTAAAAAATCGGTCGAATGATGACCTTGTATATCAGCCTTTTAAGTTTGGGCGGTGTCCTGCGATACCTGATGTATGAACTTCTGCTTTTTGGCCTAGGCTAGGCAACGCTTATCCGGCTATAGACATCGTGATCGACGTTTCCGGATTCCTGAACAATGTATCCAAGGTACCTGAACTCTTCCGACTAAATGGCTGGTTCAGGACCTATCTGGATAGTGCTCGAGTCAGGGTTTGAGCAGGGCATGCATAGGGATATAGTAGGGATTTTAGTATAATATTTATATTACTGTAGGTAGGGTTTCTATCCCTCTGAACACTGTTTATAAACGGAGTCCGTTTACTTACAGTTTTTATCTACAATTTCTACAAATAAGCAGAAATAAGGAACGCAGAAATTTATTTATAATAAAAGAATACGAAAATGTCTATGTACTAAAATAAAAAAACATGCTTTAGCCCTGATAATTTACTTAGCAATATCATCTTTGGAGCTGTAAAAAATGAAATATAATTTAAAATATTTTATACTAGCGACCCGCTCGCGGCTTCGCCCGCTTTAACCACAGAATTATT
>DWAP01005391.1:0-10177 GCA_018230625.1 Heliconius eleuchia | reverse complement strand
ACTTTTACGCGGAAAAAATTGTATCGAGTTGACCGGCGTTCGGATGAATCGACGCTGTATTGTATATCATACAAAAAATATTTACATCATATTTCATATGGAATAATGATAACCAAAATATACAGTTTCCATTTTTAAAACCTTTTACATGATAGTTATATCACTTTATTTGTCATTACTAAACAAATATTAAAATTCATATAACATACAGTCACTCTGGGTACCTTAGAGATACAAGCAATATTTTTCACTATACATTACAATTTTAAATACATTGCATGTGTTTTTGTTTTATTAGTGCTTTCAGAATACTTTTCCCTTCCCATAGACACATAAACCTTTTAAAATACATGAGTATAGAAAAAATCTAAATTTTGTAGTCTGTCAGAATTACCCCTATGAAATGGGTAACTTTGGCACAAAAAGAACCATTTACAAAACTTTTAATCAAATTAAAAAGAAATCAACTGAAAATAATTTAAGCAAATAAAAAAAATTAGAACTTGAGTATTGATTGTCTATTTCCCACCTCCCCCATAATCCGTCCAAAAACCGTCATCAATTATGTAGAACTCAGGCTCTTTTATACTAATTTTATAGGTATGTATTGTAGTATGTAATATACAACATCATCATACTTTTTTTTAAATTCCATATGGCAACTCTTTCAGCACCTTAGATGTTAATGGTGCTAAAGTAACATTATCTTAATCTATATTTCTGTTTTCTTTGTTCTGAGTCTTAAGTTTATACTCGTTTTTAAAATTAACATTTATTAATTAAAATAAAAATATTAAATAAAAATAGTCAATAGTATCGTATTATACGGAAAAATTTACCCATAAGTTACCCATATTGACTGTATATAAAAACAACATAATATGTTGTTATTTACTTCCATTTTCTTTACTTTCTGGATTAAAGGCTGGGTCCAGACCGAGTTTCTTCATTTCTACCGCCATTTCAAAGAGATAGTCGTAGCATTCAGTCCTAAGTACACAAAAAATAATATAAGAATAATTATAACAATATAAAAAAACATGAAGAAAGAGGCATACGGGCACAAGTGTGTAGTTGCCAGTTGTGGGTTCTATTTCCACTAGGGGGAATGAAATATTTAATTTGATATTCTGATTACAAGACAAAGCATGGCATTGAGTACCGCCATTCGAAACGCACTGTATTGATAATATTCTTCCTGTATACTGATTTTGATGTTGCAGGTTCACATTTCTATTATTAATTATTAGTTATTTCTCTAATGATAAAATAGCTTCAATTTCATGAAACAATAATCATCTCCTTACAATTTCCTTTTCAACTGGCAAAAATGTAGCCTTTAATTATTATATTGTTTTCATATAATATATTTAAAGTACGAATAACGAGTCTTGGCCGCCCTGAACCTAGCTGTAGATGGTTGTGCAGATTTGATTTTAGAATTTTTTGTTAATTTCGATCTGTACTCACATAGTTTTAGCCTGTTGCCAACTGTCACCCCATACATAAACGCCGTGTCTTCTCACAAGTACGGCAGATGTTCCTGGATACGATTCTAGAGCTTGGTTCAAGCTGCCCGCTAAGTCTTTCTCGAATGGAGTATTTTCTATAATGGGGACTATCAATTTCTCATCGTAGCGTAGATAACGATTTAGTTTTGCATCTTTTATACCCTGTTGTTTGAAAAAACTTGTTGGTTTTAGTCATCTCATGTTATATGTAAACTCAATCATCAAACAAAAACATTATAAAAATACAAACCTTAATCATCTCCTGGTGTGTAATTTCAAAGACTTGGTCATACAATAGTGTAACTCGCACAGCGTGGGGTGAATGTGTATGTATCACTGCTCCAGCATTTCGGTGTTTGTATGCGAGCATAAACAGTGGTGTACATTGGCTTTTTTTCAATCTGAAATTGTTTAATGTCAGTATTTAAATACTACTTATTAATATAAGCAGTTAAATAAATATGGAATGTGAGTTAAGAAGAAATCCTTAAATTATCTATATAAATAAAACTGGCCCCAGTGGCAAAACTATGCTGTAAACTGTAAACAACAATAAACGCAACAGATTGTGGGTTTGATTCCTACTCACAAAAATTAAATACTTAATTTCTTCACTATAGTATCAAAGCAAAGCATGTTTTGAATAACTAAAGTGACCTAATGGCAACAGAGTGCCTTAACACTAGGTTACCAGGTTCCCTGGAGATAAAAATATCTAAACAAATAAAAATTATATATAAAATATTTTTATTTTGATTTTTATATTAATATTTTTATATTATTATCTATTATATATATAATATACCAAATTTTAAAACTGTAAATAATTACTCACTTCTTTTCTGGAGGTGGCAATTCTAAATCCTCATCATTAATATTTTGAACAAACAAATCATTAGGCTTCATTCTTTCCTTTTGAACTCCTGAAGGTGCTATATATATTTTGTCACTGAAATTATAAATTAATAACAAAGATATTTTAATATAAATATATTTTATAACAAATTAGATGCAAAAAGACTGTTTCCTACTATAAGGAAAACATTTTAATTATGGTTAAAGATTATAAGCATTTTTTATAGAATTAGTATTTAATTTAGATTTTTTAAAATTCATCTGAAAAACATTCCTTAATTAGACTTTTAAAGACAAATATTTTTGATCATTAAACAAAGAAAAAGCAACCATCGGCTAGTAAAGCAGTTTTGGTGAAACAAGAAGGCAACCATCGGCTAGTAAAGCAGTTTTGGTGAAACAAGAAGGCAACAGAATCAGCAATTGTTCTTTTCAATATTGTTGTAAAATTTTATGATTATATAAATTATCCTGCATGAGATTCAATTGAATTTACTTTGAATATTTCTGAATAGTGTAGTAAGCTTGTTAGTACTGTTCTTACAATTAATTTCTGTACTGACAAACTGAGAGTAGTTTGCAAAATTTTACTATAGAGGCTGCTAATATTACATACCCTTCTTTGATAGAAATTCCTCCACCAGTGCCAGTCACCCAACCTAAGTGATAGAACTGGTTGCATAACTCTGGTATTAAATTTCTCGGATGCTCCTAAAACATTAACAAATAAATATTTTTCTTGTACATACTATTAATTTCGTTGCAAAATAAGCAAAAACTATAATCAATTTGTAAATTGTATTTATTTTCAATTCCTAGAGATTTATTTCTGCTGTACATTCATTGAATCGGTATTATTGAACCATAGATTCTTGAAACAAATATTATTTACGTATTAAATTATACGTAAATAATATTTGTTTCAAGACGTAATAAATATAACATAACGTCAGCAAATAAATAAATCATATTAAATAATTACTTACCGGACCAAACTCTGTCATAGTGGAATTTTCACTAGGCTTCTAGTTTCTCTGGTTAAATATTGTGGTTACAATTGTTATCGATTTATTTAAATGTACCGATAGTGCTTATCAATATTTTTTTTTATTACAAAAGTAAACAAATATAACTTAATAAGATATGAAGCTAAAACATTACCTTGTTTTAAATTTTAAATGTCACATTTCGATTTTGACATATAGATATCGATTTTAACGGTGCTTAAAAATTATGTTATAATATTTTATTTGTGTCTATTAAGAACTTACATTATATTTGGTATCTTTAATATTTTGTATCTCCATATTATTTAAAATTTAGCTCTTAAATATAAATCAGCTGTAATTTGTATATATACTCGTATTTAAGAAGACAATCGATTTTGTTGTTCGATAATAGTCATTGTGATGCGAATAACTGATTATTAATTTATTTAAAAAATGATACAGGAATTTCTATTATTATAATATATTTTATGTTATAAATAAATCACATATAATTTTATTTATTTATGAATTATTTAATTACTTTATTGTTATATTAAGAAGTTAATATAAAAATGATACTTAAACAAGTTATTTAGTTTTATTCCTTTATGCATATATTTCACATAAAAGGTACTGGCCGCTAATGATCTTTTTTTGACGGTAATATCAGCTGTCCGTAATATACTCTGAAAGAAACAAAATTAATATACTTAAATTGTAGTTTAATTGCAAAAAAATCAAAAATAAAACATTGTGATCACGGATTATTATAAAACATATAAATTTATTAACACAAAAATATATAATTAAAATTATTGTATTTTAAGTAAGTAAATATATATTAAAGAAAATACATAAAACATTATATATTATTATTATATATAATTATGACTTGCTTAAAATCATGCATGTATACTTAATATACATGCATGATTTTATATTCAAAACTAATGACCCCAGAGCCTAACGAAGCCAGACATTCGTTATTTTGTAAGGCCTGAAAGTTTTTATGCTCATACACTAAACTTTAGTAAGTACTATTAGGAAATATGGATCTTGGGTGGTGGTTACTCTGGCTGTTATTAGGTAAATGAGATGCAAAAAATAGGACCTAACTTTCGTTAAATTATTATGTTAATTTTTTTATATTTCATTGGAAATATTTTCAAAGTGAAACACTTTACATTGTTTAGCCCCCCACCAGACATCCCTAAATTCTATAAGCGCTTACGAACATATACGAAGCAAATATTTTTTACACATCAGTTAAATAAAATGATTAACAAATTGATCTTGTTAGTTACTAAATATATATTACATTCGTAGGAGCTTGTAATATCAGAGCTTAGAGAGGTCTGGCAGATAGTTAAAAATATGCTAAGTGTGCTGGCAATGGACAGCATCATTTCCAACATTAATCACAACTATTTTTTGCGTCTTATTTAACCTAATAATTGCCAAAGTAACCACTATCAAAGATCCATATTCCCTAATAATAAAACTTACTGGTGTTGGATGTAAGCACACAGAAACTTACAGGCTTTATTAATGATGAATGTCTGGATACTACTTTCTCCCTTTCCATAAGACTGTAATGAAATTACAGAAAAAAATGCGCAATAACATACCAGAATGCCTTAATCGTCGATATAAGGCGTTGGACGCTTTAATTAAGGATCTTACGGAAGAAAATATGAATTGTTGCACATCTAGCGAACCTGGCATAAAGCTTATGTGTGAATTCTGGAATATTCTTAAAGAAGATCCGAATGTTGATTTGACGGTAAATCATTAGTAATATGTTTCAGCATTTTTTATTCATTTATTTGATATTGGAAAATCCATTCAATAACACTAAAATTATTATTTGTTTTACAAATTTGAAAATAATATGGGAAACCGAACTCTAGTCTAGGCCTGATTTATACAGTGAGGAGTTCCTGACCCATAGCGCTTTTGAATTTTGGCCATGCATTTACACCTGTACACAAATTGTTGTTAACCGCTACGTTGATTTTAAGAAAATATTTTAGTGCTCCAACAAAGCGCTTACATTATTTCACAATTTGGTCGTCCTTACGCGCTTCACCCAGACTCTTTGGTATATGAGGAACATCACTATCAATCAATCACAACCTTGTCCAGTTGGTTGCAGATGGAATCATCCTCATGGACCGTTGCTCTGCTGGCTTGGCTTATTGCAAAGACACGTCTATATCAGGATTGAAGACACTCACGGAGAGAGAGGGTCAAAGCGTAGCGATTCAAAAGCTCAGTTATTTAGTGGCTATTCAAAGATCATAAGGTGGATATCGCGCTGGTCCACGAAACCCACTACCTTTATAAACGGGATGACAACGATTCCAGTAAACGACGCAAAAATCTTATGGTCCAGGTACAGCTCTCTCTCTCTCTCTCTGGCTCGCTCTATCAAGTTCATGTAAGCATTGGGAATTGAGATTTGCGTCCAGGGCACTGCGTCTCTTCGCAATTTATGCTAAATGCTCCTGCTAAATATTTAGGAGATGAAACAACATTTGGTCTCACCGAACCGCACCTTAGCTCGAAAGAAGGCAGGAAGCCTCTTACCAGTACTGAATTGTACTGTCTTGATATTACAATATTTGAAACGAATGGGCACATTACCCACTTTTCCAACTACGGAGCCGATGACCTCCCTCACCAGTTGATCGCACACGAAGTACCGCTAGAAATTTCTTTGGGATGTCCTCAGCTCATTCTAAACGTAAAGCTGAAGCTGTCACTCGGCCAGAGCCTAAGCTGGTTCTCCTTGAGGGAAATTGAGGGTCTCATCCGGCTAGGCAAATCGTAGCGTAGGGTAGCGAGTAGCTTTCGACAGAGGATACACATATATTCAGGATACCTCCTAGTGATTTGCAAAGAGTCGTGGGCGACGGTTGCAACTACGAGCAGAGGGCAATGCCCCGAAACCGTTTCCTCCTTCCCCTTTGCGGGAATCGAGATGACCTTGAAGCGAATTAGGCAAACTTACCTGCCGTAGGGAACACCGTTATCAGGAAGGCGGTTCCCCCCAAAGCGAGGCTCCTTGCACTATGTACTGCGATCGATTGATGTCTATGATTCTAATGCGGATGACTTGGACTCGTCATTTTTGGTAGTGGGGATCGCGTCCGCACTGTCCCTATTTTACCATTAATAACTTTGAATACCAAGGTCACAAATAAATAAGTATGTATAAAAATTATATCCTGTTTCTTGCGCTGATTTTCCTCTAGTCTGAGGCATTAACTATAACGAACTGGAAACTCAATTGACGTTTTTAAAGTAAACCATGTAACTTATATTGAATAAATTAAATTGATTTTGATATATAATTGATAATGGTGCTGGACCATAAGCGTGCGACTTTAAACGTGACATTTTAATTGCCACTTAAGAGAATGAAATATTTAATATTTTCATTTCATCGCTGTGCTAAGCCAAGTGCGGCGTTGAGTTCCGCCACTCAATACTCAATGCCTCAAGAATTCGGCGGAAAGTATACCTACAACATAGCAACTGAATTAAATTTTAAATAAAACTTTCAATAAACAAATAATAATTTATCAAAGTATTTATTGCTCAATTCTGAAATCACATTACATTAAAATTGATATATTTTCAATATAATCAAGATTCATTCATCTATGATAAAAATCAAGGCCACTTCAAATAGTCAAACATTTTAATTATTTATTGATAAAAATTAATTATAGAATCATGGAGCGTGCAGTTTCGTATCTACTCATGTGTGATAGCGTAATTTCTACATATATATATTTATTTATAAGTGCCAACCCGCTTGGGCGTAATTATCGATTATTTATT
This sequence comes from Heliconius eleuchia, assembly GCA_018230625.1. Taxonomy (NCBI): domain Eukaryota; kingdom Metazoa; phylum Arthropoda; class Insecta; order Lepidoptera; family Nymphalidae; genus Heliconius; species Heliconius eleuchia. The sequence continues at coordinate 2,973 of DWAP01005391.1, read as the reverse complement.
CATTAATCTTAGTTACTTTCATGCTCTAATAATATGATGATTTTAAAGGTACTATTCGTATTAGGGCACTTCTGTTTCCTAATTCTGGAGGCATTGCGTGTGGAGTGGCGAAACTCTTGTCGCGCTTTGCCTTATTACCACAGCGGGGGAAATTAAATTAAATATTTGATTTAAAAAAAAATGCGTTGTGTTTCTAATTATCTTAAGTTAAATTTAATGACTATCGTTTTTTCTTTATCATTTCAGCAAGCGGTCAAAGAACGTATGGTTTTGAACAAAAATAGTAGCGTGTTTGGACTTCAGAAATTTAATTGTTACATGGCGGGATGCTGTAATAAAAATGACAAAAAACCTGAACCTAAAAAGCAGTTAGTATTTTTAGTACTAGAACACAAAATATGTGGTGTAAGTCTTGTTATTATAATCAGCTTTATGGAGTTTAATAATCAGCTTTATGCTGTATCCCGTACATAACATGGTAGGCAGAGGGAATCTAGTGTTGAGACACTTCGTTCTCCACTTCCTGCCGAATTTTTCGAGGCATTATGTGTCGAATGGTGAAACTCAACGCCGGGCTTGTTTGCCTAGATGCCAGAGCGAAGAAATGAAAATATTAATAAATACTAATTAATTCTCCCGAGTGGGGTTTAAGCCCACTAACATCAAGTGCGGAGTTGAATTCTGTCTATGGACAATCAATGTTCCGGATTTGGGCGGAAAAAGGATTATGGAGTGTCTTGACTCTACATGCGGGATAAAGTTTAAAACAACGTGATATTTTGTTTATTTTAAGTACATATATAGTTGTAAAATCATCCCTATTATTCGTTAATTTAAATATATAAGTTTTCTTTTAGTTAAATTCGAAATTATAGCCATAGCGATTGATCAGGCATACCGAATAACGTTACTCAGTATCAATTTTCCTAATTTAATAAAATTACCTTTACATAATATAAAATTTAAATTTAAAAAATAGGCAATTACTATGTAAGTTCTGTTTTTTCTTTCTTTATGTGTTTAGTCATGTTGGCGTAATAAAATATTAAATAAATGTAATGTATTTTATTATAATTTTGTTTTACATAATATACTATATATATTTTAGCACTTGCGGTAAGGAAAGGCCAGAGAGTTCAAAATCTAAGGATCAAGGTACAACTGATTCATTCCCTCTTAACAAGGTCCTGTGTAATTTGAATGATGTAAGAATAATAAATTATTATGAAAAATAAAATATTTTTTGTTTGTTTAGTTTAAAAACGTATTTATAGACTAAAATATTTTTATATTAATATTTAGTAAGTATACCAATAAATGTTTTCTTACTTTACATTCCGCCGAATTCTAGAGTTAATGTGTGTTGAGTGGCGGGGTTTAATGCCGCGTTTCCAACCACCAAAGCAAAGAAATGATAATATTTCATTTCCTCTAGAGGAAATCGATCACACAACCTGTGGCGTTTACAGTCAAACGTTTGTGCCGATGCTCGACGACTAGCGATATATAATAATTATAATACATTAAAGAAAAAATATAATAAAAATTAAAGGTAGCATCATTCGAAATGAAATGTCAAGCAAAAGTCAAAGATCTATTAGAAAGACAGAAGCAATTACGGGAACAAATACAAACATTGGAGGAGAGGGAAAAGGAGGGCGTACAAAAGCTTAGAGAAGCGGATTGTATGTGGTCGTGCATGGAAGAGGGTTATAAGAGGAAAATAGCAGAGTACATTGATAGGCAGAAGGAATTGCATAAACAGGTATCTTAGTTTTGTTAAATATATTAGATTTTTTCAAATAACTTTTAAGTGTGTAATTTTACACTTAGAATGGAAAAATCCTGTTTTAGGAAACATTAAAATATGAACTTAGTGGGATTTGAACCTACGCCTTATAGAAACTATCCAATTGCTTCAACCACTAAGCTAAACGTTCCTATCAATCTATGTCGGATTTATTTGAAAATTTCCGCTAACTAAACTCTGATCAGAGGATTACAATAAAACTAAACATGATTTTAACTAAATCCTTCTTTAAAGTTTTTTGTCAAACATTTTCTTACGAACTACTAAGAGTTATCTAGAAATAACTTTATTATTTATTTTATGTGGTAGAAGTATTTATTGTATAAGTCTATAACTTATAGCTAAAAGACGTTGAGGCTAGTAATAAAAAATGGCGGAAAAACAAAAAGGATTTAGAATTCCAAATGACCAACCTAACGAAATGCCATCAAGAAATAATAGAAACTATAAATGTAAAAACTAATGATGTAAAGCTCTTCGATACGGAAATAAGTAATTTTAAAGCCCATATTGAGTGCAGTAAAAGTGATATAGAAGCTTCTCGGAAATCTATTGGCTGTAAAAAGCAAGCGTCGGATGTATGTATATGCATATAATATTTTCTTTTTGAATATATGTATTGTAATAGTTTTATTTCCAAGGTTTTTTTGTTATTGTTGATTTTTCCATTTATTCTTGATTCAGCAGCAGAAAAAACTGTTCAAATTCGTTAAAAAATACGCAAAATGTATTTCATATATGAACAAATCGGTTAATTGTAAATATTTTTTTTCTACACTTTACATTGCTATTGTTTCGGTATCTGACAGAATGTCATTTTAACTGTTCTAAGAACAACCACAGTAAAATTATTATTTTATTTTAAAATTATATTTTGGTTGGATTTTAAATTAAATTTTAGGCAAAAATAACTAAAATACAAATTGAAGCTGCAAATTTAGAAAGAGCGTTACAACAAGAACAAATGAACAAGAAGAAAAAAGAGCAAGAAGGCACTCGCTATGTGAAAGATGCAAGGGACGATTTACAAAAACTCACTAAGTTGTTATTGCAAAAGAAACTCGAAAATGAGGATTTGGAGGCAAAGGCATGTCGTATTTTGACTTTATATATACTCTCTTTGAGTGTCGCTGTGGCGCAATCGTCTGACCGTTGTAGTAACA
>DWAP01005390.1:0-10177 GCA_018230625.1 Heliconius eleuchia | reverse complement strand
ATTTTCAATGTACAGAAACGACTTTTCTACAGATTTATTATAAGTATAGATTATTATTATATATTATTATTATCTATATATATTATTATTATGTGTGCGGGATACAACGTGAAGCTAAAAATAAAATAAAAAAAAATACGTAAGTTAAGTTAATTGAATCATAAAAATGAAACTATTCTTTGTAAATATATCATTGTAACTACAACAATTGCTAATAATAAATATCACAGAAAAAAATGTCGCATGAAATTATTATACAAAATGAATACATAACATTATTACGCAATTGATGTTCTAATAATTTTGTATACTAAATAAACGAATAAGGCAGCCATCATCGTAAGTGGACGGAGAGCAATCGTGAACTCGAAGCTAGGGTTGATATCCGAGGCGTTTCAATTTCGTGTTATTGAGCTCCTCTACGGCTTCTTTATATTTTCCTTTGCTTTGTCTCTTAAAACTCTCGATAAGCTCATATAGGGTTCTAATATATTAGCCCACTAAAACTCCTATTGCAGGCAAGGATAACAAATAATCTAATAACACGTGAAATATATTAATGTTGAAACATTTTTTTGTTATTTTTGCGTTATTTCCATCGCCCGTTGTTTGATGGTAATAACTAAGGGCACTTACGCTACTAACAATATATAGGTTACATATCTTATAAAGTTTCTCCGTTTTTGCTTCATTTTTCATTATTATTTAATAACTTTTGGTCGTAGCTTGTAACTCGTAGCGTCCCGCACCTTAATAAATTGACTACTTACAATATATAATACTACTACTTATAATATACAATATGGGGCCGGTCGTGTAAATAAACAAAGTATAAAAAATATTCTAACATTTCTTTTTTTGTAAACATTGAAACAAAACTTTTATTAAAATAGCGTTGAAAATAACAAAAGAAGTAGCTCCTTTCAAGATTTCTTCTTACCTCATAAATCGATTTAACGGTTTAGTCGTAAAATAACAATAGATAATTAATTTCAACAATAGATAATTATTTTTGCACAATACTACAAAATCAATGTGGAATACGAAGAAATATTGTTATGGTAATATTTCTTCAGCTAACCTCTGTATCCCGCACACAGTTGGGTACCCAAGGGACTTAATATTAATACACTCGCATACTCTTACATGAAACAAAACGAAAATATTAAATATTTCATTTCCTCGAGTGAGCATCGAACCCACAATTTGGCGTATTTACAGCCACACGCTTGTTCCCATGCGCCACGACTGGCTTTTTTGGATTTTATATTATTCATTCTGTTTTAAATATTTTCTTTTGTTATTTCGTTCCCAATTTTCATCATACCACAAAAGCCACAACTTCTGCCCTTTAATTTATTTTATGTATAATACCCATAAACGTTTAGTGCCTACTAGCAATCATAATACAATTTCACACTCTTCCTTATGGATCTAATTTTACTTGCAGTAAGGAAATCATATCTAAGTAAAAGTATAAAAAAGCAATAGACTGCTCCGCGCTCGCGAAGAAATTTTTATTGAATTATGCCCCTGCTCATCGCAGGGGTATATCGTAAAGTTTTATGCTTGTGAATATTTATTATAATTTATATGTACGATTGAGCAGAGGCTAGGAGTGGCGCATAGGCGCAAGCGTGAGATCGTAAATGTGACAGGTTGTGAGTTCGATTTGTACTCGAGGAAATTAAATATTACATATTTTAGTGAGGAAATGTCCTCGCTCAGGTAATGAAGAAAGGAGATGGAAAGCGTACCTATAAGTTTCATCACTCAACATGTAATGCCTCCAGAATTTTGCAGAAAGTGGGCAACGGAAGTATCTTAATGGTAACGGATATGTACAGTAGGTTCCCAGGATATATACAGTAGGTCGAGGCCATTCATCTCAAGATCGCGTGGAAGTCTTGGACTAAAATAATACCAAATATCAGTTGAATTACAGAAAAAACAACTTGGACAACACAAAATACAAACAACTGTTTAAGTACTTATAGCTAAATCTTTTTGCAAACACGTTCCATCTAAATTATATCTATTCATCACCACCCGCCCGGTCTACTTTACCCATTTCCACACGCTTTGTAGAAAAATAATTCCTATAAACCTCAACGCGCCATTTTATTCTTGACAGTTAAACATTTGGGAACAAAAGGCTTATTTTTTTAGTTTTCAAAATCCATTCTTAGTGGATGTCCAGATTATAAAAATAAACATCTGTCCAAATTTCCTCTTTTCTACCATCAGCGGTTACGGCTGTGCGTGCGTCTTACCTCAGTCAGTCAGGTACATGTCCTTTTCACATTTTTTTGTATAAATTTATTTGTTAATTATGTAATTTTCTGATGTGAAATAAAGAGTTTATATGTTATGTTATGTATGTTATATATATAGATAACTACAAATTTGATATGTATGTACATAACAAATTTATGGACCAGCCTAGCGAACAACATCGACATGAAAGAGCTGTATAAAGAAAAAATATTCGGATTTTCTTTTATGAACGGTCCACCTAACTCGTTAAGTTACACTGTGTGTCACTTAAGCTTTTTGCTTAACGCTTTTAGTAGACCGGTTAAAATGGTTTTTTGGTAATATTTTCGGTTCGGGCTAGGATTACTACCTTCATAAAGTATATTGTCACATATGTGACTATATCTTACACACACATATTCTGAGGCCGTCGTGGCGTAAAGGCAAAAGAGTGCGACTGCCTTAACACTAGGTTCTCAGGTTCCAGGTTCCTTCTACCTACCCTGCTATGTGCGAGATACTGTGTTTTGTTTATTTAAAAGATTTAAATTTAAATATATGGCTTGTTTATATGTATGTACATAGATTGAGTACTGAATTTCCTACGTCGTTACAATTTCAAGCAGCATTTACTCAGTCACTGGACCTCGGCACAAATCTCTCCCGAGGGACTTCTTGTGCGGGACATCAATCAGAGGGTTGTGGCTCTCTTTTGTTTTAGAAGAAAGTACCATTTCAATGATAAGTATTAAGGATAATTCACTAATACAATATTAAATTATTAAGCACTGTGTACATTGTGTAATACAAAAGTTAATTTTAATATTAAATAGCGAAAGCCTGGCTTTGTGTGTGTGTTATTGTTATCATTCCCCAAAATTGATTTCGAACTCACAACTGTAGAGTGTGCAAGCAGAGGACTCCCAACTGGACCACAAAAGCCTCCATTTCGTGATATTTTGAACTTAAAATGATATTAATAAGCTTTATGAATTGTATAAATTATTATTAATATGACAACACGTATGCGTTCCTTACTTATTGGAACTTTATTATGCAAATATTATTGTTTTTATAGCTTCTAAGAGAATATTGAATGAAATGTAAAGACGTTATTTTCTCATCTTCTTGTCGACAGTGTTTAGTATGCGTCTTATATTGCTACCTGTGTGTGATGATATCCTCCAATAGATTACACGCAGATATAAAATATTTTTCTTTTAAATTTATAAAAAATTAAAGTGTATAATTCTTTTGATTAACTAAAATTTATTTGTTGTGAAAAATATAACAGCTACAAATATACAAAAATGTTATATACCTAATAAAAAAATATCGTAACGATGTATATAAAAGAGGCCAGTGGCAGTTCGTGGCGCAGTGGTACGAAGTGTGGCACCGACTGGTTGTGGGTCCCCATTCGAGGAAATGAACTATTTACTTAAATTTATTTTTCCATCTCTTTGCTCTGGTGGCGAGGCTAAGTGTCTTCACTTAATTTCTATTATTCGTACAAAGACGAGAAAAAATAGGATTTCCAACGATACGTTTTAAAGTCCACGCAAAAACGGTGTATGCCTCATGTAAAAGGGCATTGCGTGTCGAGCGGCAAAACTCAACGCCGCGATTTGCCTAGATACCTGAACGAAGAAATGCGAATGTTATCTAAATATTTTTTCCTTGAGTGAGAATCGAACCCATAACCTGTTTCATTTACAGTCCCACGTTTGTGCCCCTGCGCCACGTCTGGCCTTTGTAAATTGATAAATGAATAATAATAAAGATAATAATCAATTTTTATAAAATTATTTGACTTATCCAGCATCTCCATGTCAGTGTAGTCTTCTTGAGTTTCCGATTAACTCGTTTTCGAAGGCAGTTCATGTTTTTCGAAATGTCGAGGGCAAAGAATGACGGTTGAATGCAAATCTTCTGGTTCGTATTTTACGTATTGCGGTTCTAATGTGGAGTTTGACCTTTTTACTACACACAGACGTAAGTCGTAGTCACGTATATACATAATTCTATAGATAAACTTTATAAGTGTACCATAATTTATTTACCGTCCTGCAGCCGGCAACACGCAAAAAATCGGCGAAAGTGGGCAAGGGATTGTCATAAGACTAGGTATATTGAACGCGGGGTACAGATAGATGCTGAAAAAAATTATAATATAAAGTATATAATTTTTGTTTTTTTCTATTATTTATTTCAAACAATATTACTAACAAATAGGTAATTGATAATAAAATTTGCGCCATATCTTTTATTGGTACTTATACTTACGTGCTAGTATATGTCTGTATCGTTTCTATCAAAAGTAAATGATCGATGAGAAGTGGTGTATCAACGAGAGTGGAAATGGTTCGGAATATATCGGCTAGTAAGACTACAAATATGTGTATAACGTTCGATATAACAGGAACGATCAATCGGTCTGTGGGTGAGCGACACTTTTAAAAGCAATCAATCAACGCAATTTTCAAATAAATCGGGGTAATTTGCTTTATATTCTATACAAGGCTCACTCGCGGCGTCGCCCGCTTGAAATTGTTTATCTATTTATCGTAAAAAAGTATTTGTATTCTACAGCATTACCATTTAAAAAATAATATCTATTCATTTAAACAGAAAACTGCTATGTATTTATGAACCGATAGAAATAAGTGTCTGAGATAATTGTACACAAAAATAAGGACAAATAGACAAACATTTTCAAAATAATTATTTTACATTGATAAATATATGTAGGATAAAATCATGTCCAAACGGGATAGATGCGAAAAATCCTACATATAATAATAAAAAATAGTAATATGTTATTTAAAATCACATACATTCTACACGCACCCCCCAAACTCTTTTAAAACACAATATGTTACGTAGAGTGAATTATTTTTTGTTTTATAAGCTATTATTTGCAGCGGACACTAACAATTCTTGAAAATTTTAAAATATAAATATTAATTGCCTTGTAATTCTATAAGTAGAAAAGGCTTACATTATATTTTTATCAGGTTGTTAGATAGAACTACTAAGAACACATTAGGAGACAATGATTGATTTTTTATATTTATTTTTCTTAAAATTTAAAATGGCACCTACCCCAATCTTCTCTTTCCCATCTAATTCTTTAAAAGGAACCCTAACTACTAGAGCTAAAAACATAATTTAAAAGACGGAAAATATAGTACTGCACCGTTATAACTCGCTTCGCTTGGTAATAATAGGATTCTTTTGTATTGTACAAGTATAAAACGATTAAGGCTGAAGGAAGTAGGTACTATATATATCGGACATGGAGTACGTTTGACATCCGCTCTAAGAAATTTGTCTCTTTACTTGAGGGTGGAAATTGTATAAAATATGTAAAAATAAGGGAAATTGACTTTAACAGTGTGAAAGTGACATTATCGTGATGAACAGGGATGTGTTTGGTTGTATAAGTGATGGATGTGGTTTCGATCAGCAGATATTTTTTGTCTGGTCTAATGACACAAAGTGTAGTGTTGGGTTCCACCGTCCATTATACAATTCATAGATACCGACATATTAGATACCACTTCGAAACGGATAGGATGGCACGTAAATCTCATGCGTATCAATGACTATACATACATATATCAGAAATATAAAAAAATAAGCTCGTAAAATAAAGTTTAAACGTTGTAAATAATGAATAATTATAGTGAAATAACACGATATATAAAATGAAAACAGGTCAAGTGCGAGTCAAACTTACCCACAGAGGGTTCTGTTTTGTGTTAATGGCAAGATTGTAGGTCAACACGATGTACATTGTACAACTTAAGTTTGCAAGCGTATGCACTCATTTTGTATAAAATGAATACAAATATAAGTTTGTAATTTTTTTTATTTAATACCTAAAAATGTTAACTTTTCGGTCCTTTCTATTATTAATAATGTTAGTTTATACTTTGTGCCTTCACAACTGTAGGTTACACATACAGGAAGTACCCAAATAAATTTTGTTTACGCGCGATAAATTTCATACAAGATGGAAAAAAAAACGATGCGTAATCATTCTTATCTTTTGATTGCGTTGAAGTTTTATCTTTTTTTTTTCATAGAATTTATTTCTGTTCTTTTCACTCTAAGAATATTTTATATATATTTTATAATTTGAGGTTGCTACCTCCGAACGATCTCGACATCTTCGATCCGATCCGATCGGCCTTGACAGGCGGGCAACAATCTTATCCTTTGGAGAAACGAAAGCCTAAAAACGGACAAAGAAAATAACATAGCAGTCGCTGATTGTTTATGAATCTAAGAAATCCGTTGCGGTCGAGTTCGTTCGAGCCAACTAGAAAGACGGAGAGACATACTATAAATATGTTTATGTTGATTGTGAAAGTTCTATCATTATCGTAGAAAATGTTGATGATGCTAAAAAGATATTTTTTTAATATCTTTGCGGTTCTTTGTATGTATATAAACATATTCACACATCAAGCTAGTAATTATTGGTAAAATTGCAAAAATTGTTTTTTACTCAATTGAGTCTAAAACTAAAACTTAGTGCAGTCGTTTGATTAAAATGAAAATTTACATAAAAGATAAACCAATTTCAATATAATATTATATATTATTCCCTTTTCATTAAGCTAATTATTATATTAATAAAGTTAATTAATTGTACGGCGCGGCGGAGAGAACAAGCAATAATGCATAATTAAAAGTGGACTCCCTGTTTCATTATCAAAACGGGAAGTACGTACTCGTTCATAACAGTCAATGTATTCTCTATACATATCAAAATTGGAACTAAACTTGGGATCAGTGATAGCTGTGCAAGTATCCGGTTCATGTATCCTTTTTTGAATTTAAGTGTTTGTGTCGAATATAAAATATTTTATTATCAAATGGCCATAAGACAATGGTCGTAGATTACATTCGGGGTAATAAGTTATTTTCATATACCCGCTTTGGTAACACAAAGCGCGGGGTTACATCATCTAACACTTACTTGAATTCAGGCGAAACGTGAAGGACGGAACGCTTTTACACTATGTTTTCTCCGTCTATCCTGCTATATGAAATAAACATTCTAAAGAATGTTTGCGAAAAATAGGTTAAACAGCATTAATTGAAGAACTATTAAAAAAATAAGTCAAATTAAGACAATTTGGAGTTAAATGAATAGAAGCAATTAATTAGAAGTTATTTTGTAATTGAAATTTACATTTTTAGCTTAATAGGAGAAATTAGACAAGTCTACTTGAGAACTTAATAGGTATGCTAAAAGCCTTCCTCTGTTCCCCGTCGCTAATAACGCGTCTCGGACGCTCCACCACGTCCATTATTGAAACACCCTATTTAGCGTTTCTTTGAAATATAATACGTTTTGCAACTATTTGTAAGTATTCAATGTCTTTTAATGTTCATTATTTTTAAGTGTATAAAACTTGAATGATGATATTATTATAACTTTGTTAGATATTTTTGTGTTGTTTTTACTATTGTATATAGTGTTTATATATCTTTTCTTCTTCTTAATAGTCCAGCTAGTAACAGTCCTAAATTAACTAATATACAAGAAATGTAAGCATTTATTGTTTGTTTATTATTATTTTTTACATTGATAACGTACTTAAGGACGAATATGAAGAATCTGATATTACTATAAGATCCTAAATTAAAATTAAAAATTAAATCAGTTTCACGCTGTATCTCGCACACAGCAGGGTAGGCAGAGGGAACTTAGTGTTAAGACACATCGTTCCCCACTTTCCGCTGAGTTTTGGAGGCATTGCGTGTTGGGTGACGGAACTCAACTCAACAACTAAACTCAGGATCCTAAATCACTTTAAATATCAGCGTCACCATGTATCCTATACCTAGTGTTAAGACACTCCTGTCTGTCTATTTCTATGTCTGTTTCTGTGTTAAGAATGCCATAACCAAGATTATACTTTTACAAGAAGTTCGTATATATTACATTGCATTATTCTTAATATACTTTTTTATCAAGTCGCAAAAAAACTGTATTTACAGAGTAAATAGAATCCACGATTTTTGGCTTCGTAGTAGGGTCACAGTTTATAAATCTATATATAATAAGACAGTAAAAATATTAAAAATATCTTAGTCCAAATTAATAAACTGAGGGAAATGGAAAAATCAGACGTAATTAAGAACAGGATTGTGTACGCGCGGATGCGGAAAAGAACGGAAATCCTCGATTTTTCACAAAATATATAAAGACATATTATACTCCACTCCTTTTGTAACTTTCTGTTATTGTACGAACACCTTATAAATCTCAAGATATCCAGACAAGATTACCTAGCAACTCTAGGAGACTTGCTTTTGTAGTGTATCATATTTTATTTGCAGATTACGCATTAATAATCTTTTGTGAATGTTGAAACATTTATATATGAATCGGGTCGTAGCCCAGTTTTGTTTGAATTTACTTGATGGTTTCAATTCAAATCTCCTAGTTTCTAGATTCTATATATAATTATGTATGTATGTCCAAAGTAAATTAAAAAAAATAAATCAAGTTGCTTTATTACACATGTCTTCAAATGCATGGATATTTAAAGAATTGTTGAGTTAATTCTGATGAAACTAAGACTATTCCCTAAGTTGGAAAATCCAAAAGGTTTACCGTAATTTGACATTTAGTCTCCGAGAAATTTGTAGATTAACATACAAACATACATATTATAAGTAATACGTACGTTTACGTAACGTAAATTAAGTACCTACTTAGAAGCCTAAATACATCATCAACTACCCCAATATTATATAAATTGCTAAGTGATGTCCTTTCGCGTTATGGTGTACGTTTTCTTTTTTTAATTAATTTAGTTTTGAAAATGCTAGAAGAGTTTTTGAGTTTATATTTATAATAGGTCATTGTGGCGCATTGTTTGCCAGTAAACGGAATAAACCAATGGTTCCTAGGTAAAGTAACGAAAGTGAAAAATCGATCGAAAATCGAATTTTTATTTGCGATACTTTACCGTTATGTTCTAAATAGTTAAGTTTCAAAGCCTGAAGCTGACAAAATTACATTTAATATTTATTAAGAAAACGTATAAAAATTTGAACGTAGCAAAATTTTTTATACGTTTTCTTAATAAGAATTTTTCTTTCTCAAGTGTCAAACTTTTTTAACATTTTCGAATAACACTTCAAAAATGTTAAAAAAGTTACATTTATTTTTGTCTATACGTATTTTATATCTCTCTATACAAAATATTTTGTAACATATAGAAGTTTCGTGTAGAATTAAAATTAATATACATAATATATATTATAATTATAGATTTTTTTGCCGTTATCTATTACCATGAAACTTTCAGACGAAATCAATACACTTAGAAAGCTTCACGTACATAGCAAGGTAGGTAAAGGTAACTGGGAGTAGTGTTATGTCACTCCTTTAAGATGTATGTGTTGTAGAAAAAAAGAAAATAGGAAAGAAAATTTAACATGAAGATTGGTTAAAGAATATAGGAAGCCATAAGAGAAAACTTCTCAAATTCTTACGGGAATGGGAAAACTTAAATTCTGAAATTAAGTGATTTATATTAAATATTCCAGGAAACTATAAAAAAAAATATTTATGAAATACACGAATATATTTATATAATGCTTAAAGAAATTAACATTCCAATGAGAATAGTCAAATACATTTACAATAAAATGAAATCTAATCTAAGAAATGAAATTGAAAAGCTAGACATCAACCACTTTTCTGAATTAACGATTGCCATTCGTCCACTTCCAGTAATAAATAGCTACTTGATTGTAATTTACATTTGATTCACTCCAGAAATTTATATACTTTGAATTTTTGCTTGTTTTAGTCGTACATTATTATTATTATTATTTTTTTTAATCTTAAATTTTTATTCCTGGGAGTTTTGTCAAACATTGACTATGC
>DWAP01005389.1:0-10178 GCA_018230625.1 Heliconius eleuchia | reverse complement strand
ATGTAATACAATTAACTATAGATTTGAAATAATTTATAGTATGGTGTTGTGCCCAGATTTATATTATGGTGTTGTGTATTGCCTGTATTACGGTACGCGTTTATGTCTGTAGGCAGAAAGTCAAAATGAGTATTTTTGAAATCGCACATTATCTTACTCCGTAAATATCCTGGAAATATAATTTTATTTGTATGTATGCAACGCTAAGTCGATATGCATCTACATACATATGTATGTATCTTACAAATAATTATGGATAATATTCGACGGATTTCGAGCACCGTAATAAGCTTTTGCACCACCTACTTTGAATAAAATTTTGTAAATGAAATGTATATATGAAAATCCGTATTTTTGGTCTGCATTTTGAGAAATTAACTTAATTCCGTACATACTATTTTCTACCAACGAATATTTTTTTACACTCTAAATTGTCATTCTTTAATGCAAAAAACCAAATGGCTACAGAATCTGTAGAATAGATGAAAATCTTGTTTTAAATTTTCTCTGTTTTCACGAAAGTTTTTTTATATTTGCGGGCAGAAAGAACCTTGGAACATAGTGTCTTACAATCCGTTTCTATTGTGGACCTGTCGCGTGACGTTTGTGCCTCTGCGGGACGGCTGGGGCCTGGGCTCCGTCTCTATATTATATAGATTACTAGAGTATTTCGAATTCTATTCGATGTCTTTTTGTATTATAATTTTCACAATTGATATGCGTAAAGAGTCACGGTATCAAGTATAGCAATTTATACATACATAATATATTCAAATAATGTAAAATAGACAATAATAGAAGAGTATATAAAATCGAAAGTATTTTTATGATATCACCAATATATCACGACTTCACGAGACATGAAAGATTTGTGTTATACATTACTTTTTAGTGACCATTTATCGTGAAGCTTATGGATTTTTGACAGACCCATCTACTTTTGTCTGCCTTGCTAGCCATGACTAAGTATTAAACCTCGTCCCCACATCCGATGTGAGAACTACAAAGTTTACCCATCGGCGTAGAAAAGGGTGGAGGCTGGGAGGTCCGTGTCCATCACAAAATAGTCGAGTATCCATCACAGAATTGTAACTAACAAAAAATTCAAAACTAAATTGCACAAAACGATCAGTTCAAATCAAGAAAATTCAAGTCAAGAAAATTTTGCAACTTTTTTACTATATTTACACATACGTATATCAATTTGAATTTGAAAACACATGAATATAAATACGTAACTCTATGCTATGTTAATTACGATCAACATTGTCATTAAACACTGTACAAATGGAGGTGGAAGTTTATTTAATGAAATCTTTACATGTTTTAATTGAAAATATATTAACCGGATTAATGGAGTATAGTTTTCTTAATAAAAATATATTTAAAAAAAACGCTACATTTAAAATATTTTACTGTACCTAGTCCGTGGCCACAGATTATTAATAATTCAACCTACGTGTAGAATGTGGAATCACGAGTGTTAGGTACTTTTATAATAACGAATTCCGGACTAACACTAAAATAGCAGGGTTTCACTACTGATTACATCATATGTTGACATTCTCGACAGAGTTTGAACCTAAACTATATTTACTTTAATCGTTACTTATATAAATCCAGCTGTTCTGCCAAGATCGATCTAATGTTTTCTACGTAAGAATCGGTTTTTTGAATGAGTACCAACTATTTGTCGTGGAGCCTTGTCGTTTTCACGTTATCCTTATGATAGAGCACTTGTAATTATTGTGAAACAAAATCTATTTTACTTAATATTGTTTTTATTTAACAGAACAAGAAATTTAATAATATATTGAATTTTTAGTTTATGGCACTTACTTCGAATTTACAAAAGTAGATTCGTTGGCGGGAACTTGCGGGAAAGCGCGCGAATGTCCAAGCGTTTAGTAATCCAATATCGTTTGAAACTATTTTTTTTTATTGTCCGCTATAAAATGCAGCTCAGGTGGTGTTAACAGAGCCAGAGAAGATACGTGACTAAACACACTTCACAAGCTTTAATGTAAATTTTAGGTGGCTCGGAGGGAAATGACTGTAGTGTATTTTGGAACGCGTAAATCTTGCAATAATTTTTCTATTGCCTCGAATTATGATACAATGAACTTAAGTAGAGTTTCTAGCAAACTCAACTTCAGTATCTATGTACGGTTTCGCATTATAAGTCGAGATCCCGAGGTAGAGAGAGTAGATCGATGTTTGTAAACATTTATTGAATTAAATAATTTAGTCGTTTTAAAATGATAATTTAAATGAGTATTATTATTTAGAGAACAGATTTAGCAAACACTCAATCCATGATGGATTCAGAAATAGTTTTCTGTATGTACTTAATATGATTAAAATTATCATTTAACAGATGAACTGTTAGAACTACGAACCACGCATTTCATCGTCTATTCTCATAGTCAAACTGAATCGTAATATGATGAAATAAAATATTTCAAATGACAGCAACCTTTGTTGGCGGCAGTTATTTTCCACGCAACCACGTGTTATAGAGTTGGAAAAAAAAAGGTTTAATTCATTAAAAAAAACACATGAGTACAATTTATTAACATTAAGTGACCTGTTTAAACCAGAGAACTTGGGCTTGCGGCAGACTGGGAGCTGGCAACCAATGTTTTTCCAATTTCTTATGGGATTTTCTTTTTAATGGTGTAGGATTCACATAAAAATAATCTATTCTACTATCATTTATCATTCTTAAATATAAGTTTCATGTGAAAAAAAACAGGTCCCTGCAGATGTAAGCAATGGAATCTAATGCCATTATATTTGAAAGAAACTTTCAAAGATCGACTGACTATAAATTATTCTTAATTTTTTTCAATATCCCAACACGGCTACTCCATGTCAAAACTTAATAAAGGATATTTTTCCACAATTTTGTAACTAATATCAGCGTCTTAAACTTACTTAAAAGCAGCACTCACTCCCTCGTCAACTTTAAAACTTTTAACATTTAAAATGACTTTTTTCAATTTTAATCAATTGAAAACTTTGTAAGTAGGCACATTGTATTACTAGATTTTAAATGATCGATTCTCCTTTTTTAGTTTTTGGAATAAGAAAAGAAAATATTTTGCGGCGCGGTATAAAGTATATATAATAATTCTCGATGCAATATTTCTAAATGCAATAAAAATGCAAATGGCCAAATGAGATGTTTTAAGACCCATTTCGTGTCGGAGT
The DNA here is from genome assembly GCA_018230625.1 of Heliconius eleuchia. NCBI lineage: Eukaryota > Metazoa > Arthropoda > Insecta > Lepidoptera > Nymphalidae > Heliconius > Heliconius eleuchia. Next base: position 6,965 of record DWAP01005389.1, on the reverse strand, counting down.
AAAGACGTTTTGAGTCAACTTGGATTTTAAAAACTGATTTTTAAAATTAAGATATGTTTTTGTGCGACAGGAGCGAAAAAGTACTTGTATTCAATGTGAATCACTTCAAACGTGTAAATTTATGTAATAATATCGCCAAGCAATTAATTAAAAATACAGTGGCATTCCTTTAAATAGTGAAACGGACAAAATACTGTACACGGTTATCGCTGACAGTTACAGTCCAAAACTTCATTGACACTGAGGGTTCCGTACAAAAGCTAGAGCTTTTTCTGAAATTCAGGCTTTGCTTAGAAAGAGCTCTTTCACCTAATACGTCACTTGAACGATCGGCCTTTATACCAAATTTTGCCGCCTTTTAAGACTGAGGTGAGATAAAGGGTCTCGACAGTCAGAGAACAGAGTGATCTTAAAAGAAATTACGGAACCCTAAATGACATATGAGTATAATTTTTCAACAAAAATTTATTGCCATAAATTTAATTAGAGGCGATTGTGGCACAATTCTTCTAGGTAACCCTGCTGTAATCTATTCTCTATATACTTTCATATCATGTATCATTCTTAAAAAATAATTTCATTAAAAAAAACAGATACATGCAGATTTATGCACTGAGTTCTTAGGCCATAAGAGGCATAAAATATGTAGCATAGACATTAAAATTTTGCTTGTACTACACATGTAGTAGTATTTACTTGTTAACTTATTAATGAAACCAATGGCTTATTTTTGTTATCGACTGTTAGTATAATCTGACCTTTCATATGTTAACGGGCTCAGGTAAAAAAGTTCGTAAGTGCTAAATAACGGTTTAAAAATGTAAAAAAACGGTAAATTCTTAGGTTTTAAATGGATCAACCAGCTGATTTACATTAGAGAATAATGGCTAAATGTCAAAATCATTTGTCACATATGTCGGGACACAAGTGTGTGACTATAAGCGTGACAACAAGAACGGCGTTGTTCCTCCACTCAAGACGAGAAGTCTTCAGAATTTGGAAAGTGGGGAGCGGAGAGTAGCAACACTAGGCTGGCCACCCAATTTGGCCTACCCAACAAGGTAGGCAGAGGGAACCTAGTGTTAAGACACTCCGTTCCTGACTTTCCGGCGAGTTCTGGAGGTATTATTGCGTGTTGAGTGGCAGAACTCGGCGCCGCGCTTTGCTCTCGACACCAGAGCGAAGAAATTAAAATATAAAAATAAATAAATATTTCACTTCCTCGTGTGGAGATCGAACCCACAACCTGTCGATTTTATAGTCACATTTTGTGCCTCAGCGCCACGACTGGCCTCAGCGGGACTGAATACTGACACAAAAAAATAAATAGATCATGAGGGGTACCAATATTATAAACTATATTTTAGAAACTAAGAATTTTGGAATTTACATTTAAAATTTAAATTCAGAATTATAAATTAGTAATATGGATAGTATATAATAATTTATAAAATTAATGGCTCTTGGCATACAATATGTGACAACAAATTCGTATGCTATTAAATTAAATTTACTGTTTAAATGCTTCTGATGTATTCTAAGCAGTTTCATAACAATTAAAAAACACTTCGAATGTTACTTGTTTAGAAAACGTATATAAATTTAAACGCAGCGGGACTCGAACCCGCGCCCCCTGGAAACCGACCAGGCGTTCTGACCAGTAAGCCATACGTTCTCATCGAGCTACGTCGAAATTTTTGTACGCTTGTTACAACTTATTTATATTGTTAGCATCTCTGTAGGGAGATTTTTACGAATATCCGCTACTCAAAGATTATAGTATGAAAGAAAAATTACTTGTTTAGAATAAATTAAATTTAACGTTTTCTAATAATAAAAAAAGTATGAAATAATACTTCAAAAATGTTAAAATACTTCAAACGTTATTATGACACTTCGAGACTCAAAAAATATTCTTTATATATCCTTAATATGGTTTCTTATTTAAATTTAAGTATCAGAAAATAAATTAATTTTAATTTTCGACTTTATTTTATCTTTTGTCACCTGGGCAGTGTAAAGTGGACGTGGAATATCGTTTCTTCGTTTTAATTTTTTCATTTTTCGTTGTGTACCGTACTGTTTTCGGTTATAACAACTTTTTCGTCACACGTACTCAGAATATTTACTCAACGACTCTCCAGGACTACGCTGCAAATGAAATTAGAATCAAGAACAAACAAATATTTTGTCTCTAATAAATAAATTGAGGCCGTCGTGGTGCAGTGACACAATCTTTGACTGTAAAAGCAACGGTTTATGAATGAAATTATTAATAAATAATAATTATTATGAATAATAATTCCACGTTTTTGTTTTGCTAGCAAGGCAAAGCGCGTCATTGAGTCCCCCTTAATTCGCAATGCCTCTGTAATTTGGCGTAAAATGGAGATCGGAGTGTCTTAACACTAGGTTCCTTCTGCCTATGCTATTGTATGCAGGATACAGCGTGAAGCTGTAAAAAAAAATGTATATTGTATTATTTGATGCTTACACTCGATTTTATTAACATTTATTATGTGTTCATTATTTATTTATATACAGTATATGTGCATTTACAATTGTAAGTCTGTTTTTACTTATATGTTATAATTTTTTAGATATTTTTAGGAATATTTTTTATAATGGCAACACTGCCACATGCCAGGCCTAACGACCTATTCACAACGATTCAATTAAACATCAACTTGTTGCACCTACTTTCAAAAAGTTAAGAATTTACCTGTTTATGTGAGAAAGTGAACTTGTTATCTAATTAGCATGTTGAAGCATTGGCTTTCAATATATGTTATCTAAGTTACCGTTACAACCATGACTGCTACTTGAAATATGTGATGTTTCCGATATAATAATTCGTTACGATTACGATGCACCTGCAGTGCATAATGCAGCCACATCGGGCGTTAATTAAGGCAATACATAGCGTAGCGAGCTAAGTATCTATACCTATAACACAAGTAAGCTACAAATTAATGTAAATCCAGTTACGATAGCTACGTGGAAGTGTTTGTTGTGTAAAAATTAATAAATATATACCTGACAGAAGAGGCATCAGAACACAAAATGACTCATAGATGGTCAGTGGCTTGGCGCTATTGTTTTGTTTTTATGGAATACCTGTAATACCGATGAATAAGCCAACAGGAATGTGGAGTTGCTAATAATAATGTTAAGTTGATAGGTTGTTGGATGTTAAGTATAGTGATCAGTGGTTTTTGTTATAAAATGTGTTTTGCTAATACAGTGTAGTATAAAGCAATGGCTCAGAGCTCTGCAGATTCTGATAGACTGTCTTCAGCTGGGATATCTACTCATAGCTCTGGAACTGCAGGAACTGTTGGAGGTTCAGTAGTTGGTGTAAGAGTTGGTGATGCCAATCATAAAAGAGAAAATGAAAATGACTATAATCTTGGTCCTCTACCACCTATGTGGGAAGAGGCTTTTACACCCACTGGAGAAAGATATTTTATAGAGTAAGTACTCAATAATAAATAAATTTAAGTAAAAAATACATTTACATAATATGAATTATTAGTGTTGTTTGTAATATATTGCTTTATGTTGTGTGAAAAGTGAAAATTATATTTAAAGAAAAAACTAATTTATTCATAATTACCAATTCAATCAGTAGAAAATTGTACAGTGTTAATGATGCAAAGCAGAACACATTGTGTGTATTTATATATTAAAGTAAACAAGAGTTGATCTAAAAATAAATATACTTAAAGAAAGAAAACTCAGATTGTACAGAATTCTGATGTAAACCTTGTGTTCTGATAGTTCTAATTGTATTTTAATTGTAATTTCTTATAAAAATGCTTATGTGCTACGGTAAGAAGAGAAAAGACAAAAGGTAGTGATATTTTTCTATTTAAAGAATAAATAGAATTTAAAATGTATGGAATTAAAACTGTTTGAAAATCATGGAAAATAGCTACCATTACCATAATAAATAGTAAAATTGTAAATTTTATATTGAAATGAGTAAAGTTTGTTAAGTCTTTGAAAGATCTATTTGAATCTATATTAATATCATACAGCTGGAAAGTTTTTAGCTTGAATGTGTTATCTCGGGAAGTACTTATTCAAATTAAATAATTCTGATTGTCACATAGTCCATTTATCAAGGATGGCTATTAGCTATATTACATTATGTTATGTGTTTCAATGTAACCCATTGCTACTTATTCCCATTTTGCTACAGAGGCAAAGTGACATAATAATATCTTGAAATAAAAATGTTATTACTAGATAAGTAATAAAATGTTGCAAATTGTGGCTGTAAACAATTAGTTGTGGATTTGATTCCCACTCAAGAAAATGAACTATTTTTATTTTCTTTGCTCTGTTATTGAAATAAAGTGCAGCATTACATTCTTCTACTCTACATGCAATGCATTACGAGTCCAAAATTTAGCAAATAATGGAAAATGTGGTACCCTAACACTAGATTCCCTCTGCCTACTATATGTAGAACACTAATGTGATGCCAAAAGAATAAACTCTTGAAGTCATATCAAAATTAATACTGTGTTTATATATGCATGTGTAATTAAATTTGGTCCTTATGGTCTATTAGGTTAGTGGGTTAAGATTGAAACTTGAAACTACAGCAAAGTTCAATTACTGTTCAATGTGTGCATTCATTTACATATTTTTATTATTTTAAATTGCAGAATAAATATAATCTGAGTTAGTTTCTGAATATTACATAATTGCCTCTTTCATAACTCAATTACAAATAATATATGAAATAGTTTTATGAAGTTAAATACATCAATACATATATCTACATACACTATGTCTATCTAATAGTAAATATTTTGTTCAAGTTCTATAATTAGTTGATTTATACTAACTTTGACCTGTGGCTTTTCTTGGTCAAATGAAAATACTTAGAGTTGTGTATGACACATAACGTATTCACTGTGTCTGAACCGACCACAGGTAAAGCTGTGGACATTTCTTTAAATTTCTTAATATTAGATAGAAAACCTCAAAAACTTCAGTATATATTTTATCATGTTTTAACTAAAGTTTGTTTCTATGAAGATGTGAAACCACTCTATTGTAATATTATTATATAGATAACATAATATAAATTTACTACTACTACTGAGGAGTGTAGGTAGGTAGGTACCAAAAATTTCTCAAATTTCATGTCATAAGGAAAAATATAGCATTTTATGTTATACATAAATGTCACATAGACAAAATTGCAACTTGCAGCTTCTAATAAAAAACTCATATATTATTTTCAGCTACAACACTGGTACATCACACTGGCTTGACCCAAGACTAGCTAGAGTTAGAAAGCATTCCCTTGGTGAATGTGGAGAAGATGAACTGCCTTATGGTTGGGAGAGGGTCACTGATGAGAGATATGGTTCATATTATGTTGATCATATAAACAGAAGAACTCAGTATGAAAATCCTGTGTTGCAGGCTCGACGGTTAAGAGGTAGGAAGGAAATAAAAAGTGTTTAATAAATTGTTCTACTATTTAAACAAGTGAGGAAAATGTATAAAAATATTATCATAATTTTAAATTTGCAGAAATCACTGTGAGAATGCTAACAACACAAATAAACTGTTACTAATTCTCACTATGATTATGTTACAACTTTTATATATTTCGAAAAAAATTATCCTACTGGATCTTCAAAGTTTTCAGTTTTAAATTTATATATAATTAATGCTTTATAATTGAAAATATTATTAAAATATAATATAAATATATTTTTTATCAAGCTGAGAAAATGGCTGCTGAGAATGGAAATAACAACCAAACAAATGGACCACCACCTGCAGGCAAACTAAGAGGAGAGCCTTTTACAGTTAATTTAACAAAAAGTACACAGGTGAGAAATTATTTTACTTTTGATAGTGACTGAGGCTAAATATTATTTATTCTTATTAAATTTATATATATTTAATTTATTTCTTTTGGTGTAATTTAACATAATTCTACTTTTTAACAAAAGTTCTTTTATTTTTATTTATTATATATTATCTTGCACATAAGAGGGTAGGCTGAGGGAACCTGGGAACTTAGTGTTAAGACATAATTCCCATTAACACAATTCTATTCTCTAATTTCTTCTGAATTGTCGAGGTATTGCATGTAGAATGGAAGAGCCCAACGTCGCGCTTTGCCTCATTACCAGTATAATAACTAAGCAGAAAATAAAACCATTATTATTTTTTTGTTATAGGGCTTAGGGTTCACTCTCATAGGTACAGAAGGTGTACCAGAAACAGATGGTTTTCTACAGATTCGTAGTATAGTGCCTCATAGCCCTGCATGGATTGACGGTAACTATACTTATATTTTTTAAACCTCACGCTGAATCCCGCATAAAGCAATCTTACTTTATGCCTATCCAGGCAACCTAGTGTTAAGAAATTATCTTCCAAACATTCGCCCACCATTTTAAGGCATGCATTGGATTGGATGCAGAATGGCGAACAGAACAGAACGTCACATTTTGTATAACAGAGCGAAAAATTGATAATTTAACTTAAACATAATGCTTACATTACCTATTAATGTACCAGTTAATTATTCTGTATTCAAATGCATTTTTATAAGTTCTTGTGAAGTGTGAAGGAGTTACCGACAACTAAATTATTTCTATCAAAGTATTAATTTAAACTATTCTTGACCCATTTATATTTTCTTACATTTCAGGTTTTCTTCGCCCTGGTGATGTTATAGTGGGAGTGGGTAATAAAGAAGTTCGTGGTTTATCCCACGCCCAGATAGCCCAAATATTTCAATCCATTGCACCTGGTACTGAAGCTACACTGCATTTTGTACGAGGTGTGTATATAAAGTATGCTTATAATAGGGCTTAACAAGATTTGTCTGATTTTTGTATAAAATTTTAAACTATTCTATAATAATAGAAATTATTAGGCCGTCGTAATGCAATAGCACAACATTGGAGCGTAATCATGACAGT
>DWAP01005388.1:0-10178 GCA_018230625.1 Heliconius eleuchia | reverse complement strand
CTGTGGAAAAAGAAGGTGAAGAACCCATAACGACAGTCTCTGTCGTCGACAAAGATGTGCCTAAAGAAGAATCACAGCCCGTTGAAATCATCGAGCTTCCTGAGGAGACAGTTTTTGAAGAAGTGGAGACACCAGATGGTAAGCCAAAGCATAAGAAAATCACTCAGCGTATTATTAAAAAGAAGGTAGGTCCTACAGTTGAAACTACACACATAACCACTGAACAAGAAGACGACAAAACACCTGTTATCTCAGTATACACTACACAAGAATTTACTGACGACACTATCACTCCACTAGTCGAATTACACAAACCTGATAGGGCACAAGTCGTAGAAGAAACGCCAGAGGAGGTGAAAGTGACCGAAGTACGTACGCAAACTGGTGAAACTAAAAAGGTTAAAACTACAAAGCGCGTCATTCGCAAGAAACATGGTCCCAAGCATGAAGTTACCAAGATAACAACAGTGGAAACAGAAGGTGAAGAACCCATAACGACAGTCTCTGTCGTTGACGAAGACATGCCTAAGGAAGAATCACAGCCCTTTGAAATCATCGAGCTTCCTGAGGAGACAGTTGTTGAAGAAGTGGAGACACCAGATGGTAAGCCAAAGCATAAGAAAATCACTAAGCGTATTATTAAAAAGAAGGTAGGTCCTAAAGTTGAAACTACTCAAATTACCACTGAACAAGAAGACGACAAAACACCTGTTGTCTCAGTTCACACTACACAAGAATTTACTGACGACACTTTCACCCCACTAGTTGAATTACACAAACCTGATAGGGCACAAGTCGTAGACGAAACGCCAGAGGAGGTGAAAGTGACCGAAGTACGTACGCAAACTGGTGAAACTAAAAAGGTTAAAACTACAAAGCGCGTCATTCGTAAGAAGCAAGGTCCCAAGCAAGAAATAACCGAGATAACAACTGTGGAAAAAGAAGGTGAAGAACCCATAACGACAGTCTCTGTCGTCGACAAAGACGTGCCTAAGGAAGAATCACAACCCGTTGAAATCATCGAGCTTCCTGAGGAGACAGTTGTTGAAGAAGTGGAGACACCAGATGGTAAGCCAAAGCATAAGAAAATCACTAAGCGTATTATTAAAAAGAAGGTAGGTCCTACAGTTGAAACTACACACATAACCACTGAACAAGAAGACGACAAAACACCTGTTATCTCAGTATACACTACACAAGAATTTACTGACGACACTATCACTCCACTAGTCGAATTACACAAACCTGATAGGGCACAAGTCGTAGAAGAAACGCCAGAGGAGGTGAAAGTGACCGAAGTACGTACGCAAACTGGTGAAACTAAAAAGGTGAAAACTACAAAGCGCGTCATTCGTAAGAAGCAAGGTCCCAAGCAAGAAATAACCGAGATAACAACTGTGGAAAAAGAAGGTGAAGAACCCATAACGACAGTCTCTGTCGTCGACAAAGACGTGCCTAAGGAAGAATCACAACCCGTTGAAATCATCGAGCTTCCTGAGGAGACAGTTGTTGAAGAAGTAGAGACACCAGATGGTAAGCAAAACCAAAAGAAAATCATTAAGCATATTATAAAAAAGAAGGTAGGTCCCAAAGTCGAAAGTACACAAATCACTACTGAACAAGAAGACGACAAAACTTCTGTTGTCACAGTACACACTACACAAGTATTGACTGATGACATTTCTACTCCATTCGATGAATTACACAAACCAAATAGGGCACAAATCTTAGAAGAAGCGTTAGAGGAGGTGAAACAGACTGAAGTGTGTTTGCAAACTGGTGAAATTAAGAAAATCAAAGCTACAAAGCTCATCAATCGTAACAAGCAAGGTCCCGAGCAAGAAGATAACATTATAACAATTGCGGAAAAAGAAGATGTAAAGCCCATAAGGACAGTCTCTTTCGTTGAAGATACGGCTAGGGAAACGTCTCACCCCATAAAAATCTTCGAGCTTTCTAAGGATACCGTCTTTGAAGAAATGGAGACTTCAGATGGTAAGGCAAAATATAAGAAAATCACTGAACATATTATTAATGGAAAGGTAGTTAAAATTTAATTTGCTCTTATTACTGCTGAACAAGATAACTGCATACCATGTGTAGAAGTAGTATTAATACAGTACATATGATTATGCTGACACTTTTCACCACCCGTTTGGTTTAACAAACTTATTGATAATAGAATCAATCGTTCTTAAACAAAAAAAAAACGTTCATAGCTGGTCTTAATTCGGAAATTTAAAGTTCAAACGAAAGACATTAAATCGTCAACAACTTTTTTATTTGCCAATGTTAACAATAAAGTGAAAAGTTAAAACTCGTCGAAACTTTAAATTCTCGAATGATAATAATATTTATATGCCGGTTTTCGGTAATATATATTAAGTTATATGATAAGAGTATCTCAAAGGTTGAATATTGTAAATAGTATACTGTTTAAAATGTATTCACATGCATACATACATGCTCACACATATACATGTTTTACTTAATTAAATGTAACAATTATAAAAAATAATAATCCTAATATTGTTAAAAAATCAGTATCAAGCGATGTTTTACGTTTTAAATTATAGTTAAATATGTTAATGCATTTGTAAATTATATCAATATTTTTTAAATATTTGTGTTTTTTTATGTAAGAACCTGCCATTACAAAAGTTTATTTTGGTAGCCATGTCGAAGTTAAGCTCACATCAACATCAAGATTTGATAGGCCCTCAAAATTATCACCTGATTATTTTTTTACTTGTACTTTTTTACTTTTGTTTTCATAATTTGCTATTGGTGCACTATAATTAACATGTTCTTAATTAACACGTAATAACGTACCGTACTTATTTACATTACGTTGTTACGTTAATTGTTTTTTACTCTGTATACTATTTGTTACGTCTCTTTTTTATTTACAAAAAAATGTCATAAAAGTAAACAGTAGTCTCATGATGTTTAATGTTTTATTTTCTTGTTTTTTTTTTTAACTTACACTTTTTTTTTCATGTTTAGAGAAAACAAGTGAGATACCTGAAGAAGTGTTGGAAGAATTACCAAAAAAAATTGGAAAAAATGAAGATGATAAACAAAAAGTAAAAACAAAACTATTTTTAAAACCACAGAGAATTGAACATGGCTCAGTTAATATAAGTGTAGCGCAACATGCAGAAGATACAGCTCAACCTCACTTCACTCAGCTTAAACTTAAAAAACCGATAGTAAAACCTAAAAAAGAATCTGTTATTCCTTCGTTACCTAAAATACAACTCAAAAGTCGCATTAAATTTGTTACTGATTGGCCACCAGAAGAAGTGAAACTAATCGTCACATATATAGGTAGCGTAAAACTAAGCGGAGAATTATCGAGAAATATTAAAGAAGCAGCCAAAATTAAAAAGAAACCTATAAAAACACCCAAGCTACTAGGATTAGAAAAAACTGAACTAGAAAAGCCAGATGATTTAAGTTATGCTAAAGAAACGGATGAATTACAAGGAGATGTTGTTGAAAAGTCAAAAGAAATAATACGTGAAGTTCCCGAAGAAGAAAAACAACCCGAGTCTGGATCAATGGAAACACCTAAGCCTCCAGAAAAGCCTAGTGACTCTAGTAAGATTAAGAAAAAGTCTGCTCTAAAACCAATGATAATAGAAGAAAAAACAATCGAAGAAAACAAACCTCAATTTATAGAAAGTACTGAACCCTTATTTAAAAAACTCAAATTAAAAAAAGCTGTAATAAAATCAAAACCTGAAGAACCTGTTGCAAAACTTCCTAGAGTACAGCTTAAAAGTCGTATTAAATATGTGACAGATTGGCCACCAGGAATTACAAAACCTAATATTTCCGATTTAGGATGCATTCGACAAAATGGTATTCTTTCTCGAAACATAAAAGAAGCAACAAAAATTAAAAAAAAAGTTTTGAAACAACCAGTTTTACCAGATTTGCAGAAAGTAGAATTAGAAAAGCCCATGTTTACTCATGAGGATATAGTAGATTCTGTTACTAAATTTCCTGAAAAGGTCGTTATAGAACCGATTAATGAAAATGATAAAGAATCATTGAAAGTTAAAGAGGCATCACCTGAAAAGGAATTTAAGGAAGAACCGCAAGTAATTGAAGATGATAAAGAAGATGTTCCTGAAAATTTCACCATAAGACCACGACGACCAAGTATAAAAAAGGTGGAAGAAATAGTTGATGAAGTTACAATAAAAAAGAAATTGAAGCCAGTTCGAAAATCTTCCGTATCGCTACCAGAAATAACAGAACCCGAAGAAGTCACTTTTAGACCTAAAAGCGTAAAAACTAAAGAAGATGTAGAACAAGAATTTAATATACAATTGGATTCATATCTTGAAGAAGAAATTTCGATGTCAAGTAAAGTTAAATTAAAGCCTCAAAAGCAACCCACGTTTAGTGAGGAAGCAGATGAAGCATCTATTAAATTCTACGAAGAGAAAGAAGGCGAAAGTATAGTAGAAATTATAGAAAATGATGAAATTAAGGAAGAAAGCACTAATATTATAATGCCACTGAAAACACCCAAGAAAAAAGTTAAAAAGACTATAGAGGACTTAACATCAAATGTTACTATAGCTAAACCTAAATCTGACGAGAGAACAGAAATTATAGAAGATGTTACATTTGAGTTAGGTAAAAAAATCGATTTTACCTTAGACAACCAAGAAATATCTTTTGATTTCAAACCCCATATTGAAGATTTTAAACAGGAAGAATTTTCTTTATCTAGTAATATAAAATTAGGTCATAAGAAAAAAAATATTATATCTGAAGAAGCAGATGAAGCCTCAATTCGTGTAGAAAAGGAGATTGAGGATGACAGTCAAGCTGAAGAAGTAATTATTAGTGAGGCTGAATCTGAAGAAAATATTGAAATGATACTTAAACGGAAACCTAAGAAAACAACTTATGAAGTTAGTGAAGTCGAAGAGCTAAGTGTAGAATTCAAGCCCAAAAGAATAATGAGCCAAACCTTCGAAGAAGACGAACTTACTATATCAACTAAAAGAAAACCTAAGAAGCCATCAGTTGTGCAAGGTAATTACGATATTTATTTAGATGCTAATAAAGTGTGTGTTTATATAAACAAAAGTGTATATATCTATTACTAGTTCTTTCCTGCGACTTTGCCCGTGTGGTCAAATGGAATTAATTAAGATTTCAATCTTAGTACAGACCACAGATAAATTGGTTTACATCTTAGTAGAGATGGAACCAAATTTATTAGCAAAATACTTTACCTACAAACTCGAATTCATTAAATAGAATATTGATTTTAATTTCGATTTTTTTATATATTATATTGGAAAATTACTATATTTAGATTAGTTTGACAGTTTTACATAGAATATATATAGAATATATAACTATGAAACAGTTTAAAAAAATTTGTAAATCTGACTGGATTGAATCTTTTAATATAAAGTTGTATTGCTATTTAAAATGTTACTAATTTTCAGAAGCGGAAGCTACTATGAGTATTGCTAAAGAACAAGAATTTCCAGGTATGTTTGTATATATTATATTTTTAAAATTAACGTTGTGTCTATAGCGGGGAATTTTCGATATCTGACTCTTAACGCCGCTCTTTGCCTTGTTACTAGAGCGAAAAAATAAAACTAATTCCTTCCTGAGTGAAAATCGAACCTGCTACCATCGCGTTTACAGTTAGTCAACGGGCGGTACCGGTACCGTAATAATCGTTCTCTCTGACTACCCCGCTAGTGATAAAGCGTGAAGCTAGTAGTAGTAGTAGGCTTAGTTGGTAGAAACCCAGTGAAATATTTTTTTGAAATACGAATAAAATTATAATATTACTATTTAAAATTTTTGTTTATCATCTTATACATATGTATGTTATGTATATATAATTCTTCTTATCTTGCGCTTGTATTCCTACTCATCCTATACTACTGAACCGATTTGGATAAAAGTTTATGCTTAAGTTTTCAATGGGCTCCTAAATGGTTAGTAATGCATTTAGACCAGTAATATGGCTCTACAGTCGTTGTGTACTGCAATAGCAGCTAAAATGGAAAAAATTAGAAAATAAATTTGAATAATATTATTAAGTTTTGAATACCATACTCATTGAGGCCCAAGTGTTATTGTACATTATATTTTTATGTTTAAAAACAGACAGTACAATCATAATGAAATTATATGTTTTATTTTCCGTATTACAGAAACTCCAATGAACGTGCGGTGCGGAGACACAGTGTTTGCTGTTTATTCGTACGTAGCGGAAACTGACGAAGCCATTAATCTGGTTGAGGGCGAACGTCTGTATATTCTAGGTAAGTATTTTAAATATTTTTGTGCATATAGCAGGTTAGGCAGCATTCCGTTCCACAGCTTCCGCCGATTATCGAGATAGTGCGTGTTCAGTGGAGGAACTCAACAGGCTACCTTGTTACCAGAGCTAAGAAAATGTAAATATTAAATGATAAATTTTCCCGACTGGGAATTGAACCCACAACCATTGCTTTTACAGTCACATACCTGTGACTGTACTGCGCTACGACGCTCTTTTTTTATGTTATGAGAATAGGATCTAATTGACGTAAATTAAGTAACTAATATACTATATAATATAATTATATAAAAACTCGCTTACATTACCTTGATCTTAATAACAATTTCCAAAATGAAGCAAATATAATATTTTTCTATGATAAGTATTAATTATAATAATACAATTGGGATTAATGATAAGGAAAATGATAAACAAAATAATAAAAAGCGTAAGGCGCTTTCCCCTGTATTCTGAAGGCATTGTGTGTTGAGTGGCGGAACTCAACGCTGCGCTATGTCTCGTTACCAAAGCAAGGGAATGAAAATATTAAATGTCGAGTGGCAATTGAACCCACAATATGTTGCGCTTACAATCGCACACTTGTGCTTAATATATAAATATTATTTGCTTCGCACAGAAACAACAAATCAGGACTGGTGGTTTGTTCGAAAACATCTCACCGAGGAAAAGGGTTGGGTTCCAGCACAATATCTCATGGACGAAGCAAACTATACGTTGTACCTACAAAAGAAGCTAAATGAGAAAATTGATAAGCTACCTGTATTTGAAAGTAAGATTTATCTGTTATATTCTTAAACTTATAATTATAAATAAAAATAAAAAGTACTTTATTTGTTTAAGGCCAGGCTTTGTCTCGACACCAGAGCGGGGAAATGAAAATATAAATTTAAATAAATATTTTATTTTCTCGAGTGGGGATCGAACCTACAACCAGTCGATTTTACTGTCACTCTTTGTGCCTGCCCTGCGCCACGACTGGCTTTTAAAGCATATCATTTACATGGAATATATTCATGGCAGTATGAAATAAAGAGTGTTATAATGAATATACACAAGCACTATCGTAATCGCTAAAAGAATAACGAAACTCCTACCAAAGTAAACTAATTTACAAATTTTAACTGGCCTTATGATGCAAAATATGACTTAAACTTTGTGTGACTTAAACACATAAAATTTTACTTACCTTCTTTTAGAACCTGCATCTGAGGAACAAGCAGTTGCACCAATATTTGTAGAAAAGCTACGTCCAAAACACACGCCTGACGGTTCTACTGTCCAATTCGAGTGCCAAGTAGAGGGTTATCCTAGACCACAAATAACGTGGTTCAGACAAACAGCCATTATCAAACCTTCTCAAGACTTCCAGATGTACTATGACGATGATAATGTAGCCACATTGGTTATCCGAGAAGTTTTCCCAGAAGATGCCGGTACATTTACTTGTGTAGCCAAAAATGCTGCAGGGTTCGCCTCTAGCACAACCGAGTTAATTGTAGAGGCTCCATTATCAGATCATGGTTCAGAAATGACAGTGTTATCAAGGAAAAGTCTGTCTAGGGAATCTTCGTTAGCCGATATACTGGAGGGTATACCCCCAACATTCTCTAAACGTCCAAAAGCGCAATACGTAGATGAAGGCACTCAAATATTCTTAGAATGCAGGCTAGTTGCAATTCCAGAACCAGATATCGCATGGTTCTTTAAAGGAGAAGAAATTATGCCTAGCGAAAATATTTCTATAGCGACCGAATCTGATATGCATATGTATTGCAGTGTTCTCAAAATATCTGACGTTAAGAAATTCCAGGAAGGTACATACACTGTTCTAGCTGTGAATAGGGAAGGGGAGGCGAGCTTACCAATTGTGTTGAAGATCAGAACAGGTGATAACGAAAAACCACAAGTAATTGAACCATTGAAGAGTATGATTATCAGAGAAGGTGAAAGTTTCGTGCTGACTACGCAAGTTGTAGGAACCCCTGAGCCTAAAGTAGTTTGGTACAAAAATAATAAGCCGATTAAAGCGTCCTCGCAAAAGTCTGATGGAAATATTCATTCGATAACTATTATCAAGCCAAAGAAAGGCAAGGATGATGGTGTTTATACTCTAAAGGCAACCAATTCTGAAGGTACCACTGAGACCAGCGCTGTAATCACTATTGAAGGTATGCTATTGCTTAGTTTTTGTACTGAATTTCATTGAATTTCTTTATAATTATTCTTATTAATGTAATTCGCATTATTTCCAGAACCTACAGAAGAGAACGCTGAACCACCACTATTCATAAATCGATTCCAAGAACTGACAGTCAAAGAGCAAGGCACTATCAAACTTAACGCTAAAGTCACAGGCAATCCAGTGCCAATCATAACTTGGTACCGAAATAATCAAATTCTGACACCAAACGAAACGATTACCCAGAACTTTGATGGTGAAAACATTGAACTAATAATCTCAAATGTTGATTCTGAAATAGATTCTGGTGATTATAAATGTGTGGCAGCAAATTCAGCAGGCAAAGCTTCTCATGGAGCTAGAGTTACCATCGATGTAGACAAGGTAATGTTCGTGAGAAATCTGAAAAAGCGTTATGTCACTGAAGAAGGCAAAACTGTGATCCTTGAATGTGAAACGTCCCACACGGTGTCCACGAAATGGTACCACAATGGAAAGGAACTTAGCGGAATGGATCATAGAGAAATTATACAAGAAAGCCGTATTCATAAGCTCAGAATAAAGAAATCTAAGCTTACAGACAAAGGAACTATCAAATGTGTTGTAAAAGACCAAGAAACTAACACTGAATTGATTGTGAACGAGACTGTGCCAGAATTCATAAGGAAATTACAAGATTTCGAAGTTAAAGAACGTGATGTTGCCATTCTAGAAGTCGAAATCAATTCAGAAACAGCAGACGTTGTATGGGAACGTGATGGAGAAACTATCAAACCTAAGAAGAACAAATATGAATTAGAGAAACGTGGAAATGTCAGAAAATTGTTCATTCGCAACACGTCAGTTCACGACGAAGGCGAATACTCTTGCAAATTACGCGATGATTTTTGCACAGCCGAAGTCACTGTGGTAGAACTGCCACCAGAAATCATCACAAGACTAAAAGACCAAAAGGTTAATAAAGGAAATAAGGCAACATTTGAAATTGAACTCACCAAGGGTGATGCCTTAGTAAGGTGGCTCAAAGATGGTTCTGAAATACAACTTTCTAATCACATGCAATTAACAATTGACGGAAAGAAACAGAAATTGAAGATTTACGACTGTGAAAGTAGCGACGAAGGTGTTTACGCCTGTGAAGTTGGCAACGACAAGTGTACAGCCAAACTCATCGTCGAAGAACCATCTGTAGATTTTATCTTAAGACTACCAGAAGTCTTAGTGGTCCCAACGAACACCGACGCTTATCTTACAGTAGAAATACCAGACGAAGATCTAGACGTGACTTGGTTCCGACGAAAAACAGTTTTAGAGGATTCGGAGAAGTTTACGTTAATCTCTGATGGGAAGAAACGAACGCTTATTATAAGAAAATGTACTGAAGACGATCAATGTGAATATTCTTGTCAATTATTAGACACAAGGTGCACGACTAGGTTAAAAGTGGAAGGTAGGTGGATTATTTTTATAAATATAAATATACAAAGAATTCCACTTAATTGTTGCAACTATAAGAATTAATAAGTAAATTAAATAGGCATATAGACGTATAGCCTTAACATAAATAGAATTTAAACAAATATAATTGAGCAAGGTCCGAGCATATCGCCAAAATTGGCGAGAAGCTTGAGAGCTACCCGTCCGGAACTCATCAGTTCTGGG
>DWAP01005387.1:0-10180 GCA_018230625.1 Heliconius eleuchia | reverse complement strand
TTGCCTCGACACCAGTGCGAAGAAATGGAAATATAAATTTAAGTAAATATTTCATATCCTCGAGTGGGAATCGAACCCACAACCAGTAGGTTTTACAGTCACACTTTGTGCCACTGCGCCACGACTGGCCTAAATAAAAATAAATCTACATCACGCTGTATCCCGCACACAATATTTTCATTTCCTCGTTCTGATAACGAGGCAAAGTGATGCGACGTTGAGTTCTACCATTCAACATGCAATACCTCCAGAATTTGGCAGAAAGTAGAAAACGGAGTGTCTTAACACTAGGTTCCCAGGGTATTTCTGTCTATGCTGCTAAGTGCGTAATACAGCGTGAAGCAAAAAAATCTTGATTTCAATCCACAATCATCGTGTATTTTTCCATCGACAATTTTCCAGATACACTCCCAACGCGGACGATAATATTTATCATTATTTATAGCACATAAAATATATATATAAAACAAATTTCTAAGTAATCCTATCGATATCAAAATCTTTATAATCGTATAGAAAATATATTTATCATTTTATCAATATCTCAATATTTTTATAGTTACCATCGCTGATAATAATGGTATCAACAAAATCATAAAATACATACCTATATATTTTTTTCTGTTCATATCCTGTATGTCTGTCACTATCGCAAATCTTATACGATTGTTTTTAATCGTTATATTACTAAAGGTACAGTGATTACTCAAAAAAATATATTTTAAACTTAATACTTTGTACTGTCTCTTATTTGACTATTATTAATTTGAAACATTAAGATACCAGAGGTATGTGTATTAAAAATTATAAAATATTTATTGACGATTTATCGACGATTTAGATATCGATTATTCTTGTGGAGATCACGCCAATGGAAACATCAAGTTGTGTTGTAGTATATACTTTGATAACTGATTTGACTCTTGAACAGTGTAAAATAAGTTATTGGGGGTTGAGACTAAGTATTGCGTAGTACACGATGGACAAATAACTGTGACTATGACCATCACAATTTCGGCCAGTTACTTAAACATTCCTTAAAATATAGTCAATTTTAACATACATATAAGTCGATTAAAAGTATTTTTTTTTACCTGAAGTTGAGGATTATTAACGACAACAAATCCCACTAAAACTATGAGGTCTAGAACCATTGTTTCAGAGAGGGTTTGATCTAAGCGTTGGCTCCTTAGCACTGAAACAAAAGATTATAATATTAATATTATCATTTGATACCTAGTTGTATATAATAAAATATATGGTATCATCCAAATTAGGTTTCCTTGTTCAGCTTCAGCATACAGGTGAACATAAAAGGGTAGGCAGGTAAAACCCAGTGTACTAAACTGTGCGGAATGGAGAATGTAAGATACTGCATTATCCATTCCGCACAATTTACGAAACTTCCGAGACAAGTAAGTTTGTCGGGACGGGACGGGACTCAAAAACCGCTTTGTTTATCATGACAGATAAGAAAAATGATGTTTACATTTTATATCGATTTATATTTCAACCAGTAACCAACCTCTAAAACGAAACTTAAAATACTAAAAAACTCACGTAACGCAGTGGTCCTAGGCGCCTCCTTCTCGTTGGGGGCGTGCTGCGACAGAAGTCTCGCCACCGCTGCCCGGAACTCCAATGGCCATCCACCTTCGCCAAATGCCTCCTATTGTAGAGGTTAAAAGAGTGAGAATTATATTTGTAATCGAATAGCCGTCTCATGTTTACATTTAGTAGTAGTTTTTAGGTAGAAAGTATCCATTTCGAAAACTCGATGTGAAGTATCTACTAAAGATTTCCTTCTTAAACATAAACCAAACTACTTCTAAGCTTGTTTATGTTTAAGCTATTATGTTTTACTTACATATTACATATTTTATAACAGGCTTTTAACACTACGTTGCCTCTGCATACCAGGGAGCACAGTGTTTCAAGCTACTCCGTTTCCCATGCATCGCACGATTTAATTAATTTCATGTGTTTAGTTAGTGCTATAATTAAATAGTAATTATCCCATATTGGAATTGAATTTGCAAAATTTATTTTTTTTCAGCCTAAGAAAGGACTGAATCGACTGTTAAAATAACAAATATTCAGCTTAGTAAAACAAAACTAAAAACTTTTGGTTTTCTGTGCCATTAGCTGACCGAGGATATACAGTATGCAGGGGAGCGTGACCGTACAAATCTCTTGCTAAGTAAATTTTCTTTCGACGGTTGCTTGTCAATGGCCCTACGATAGATACATAAAGTTCAGATGGCACGTGAATTGCTAAACGAAGAATTAAAACAAATTTAAAGAAAAATTACAATAGTGTAATTGCTCGTAACTTAAAAGTTATTATTACGGCTGGATGAAAGAGAAGAAGGCAAAGAGTTCATTTATCTTGCTATTAGAGATGCTTATATCCTGCAGTAGATGCCGATAATGATGGTGATGATAACGAAGTTAGTATTCATTTTTATAAATATCTTACAACAATTACTACATTCTAGAATAAGAAGTATCAATAGGTTGTTTTTTTGTGTAAGACCGAATTTATAACAAAACCTAACCTATTAAATATTAAAAGGAAAGGTCTAACAAAGTTAAACTTAACTTGTTTTTTCATGGCTTTAGCTGATCACCTGAAAGGGATCCACCGCAGTCAGGCGAGCGTGACCGTATCTTGCCAACAGAATTTTCTTATATTGGTCACTTAGGTGTTCTGAACAGACTATGAGATTACTTGTTCGAGGATGCACGAGGATGAGGAGGTGTATTGGAATGCAAATTCTAGTAAGAGATATATATAGCACAGCATGACTTTATGAGATGGCTTTATAAATTCATGCTGTGAATAAAATGATCTCGACATTGAATGTCGTCACTCAATAAATAACACAATAAAAAATATAGGTAGGTAATAAAGCACACAAAGTAAGTATAAGAGAAATCTTCCGTGGTCCTCGTGGTATTAACAAACCGAGGATACACCCCGACCGGCAAAGCGTAACGGAACAAATCTCCGAGAGTTACTTATGTTACGCCTGCAAGTTACGAGAGCAGGTCACGCGATATGTTTCAGTTTACCACAGATTGTTTTTATTCCTTCGTAAAAATACTTTTGCATATTCGTAATGGTTTTCAAATCAAATGTCACTACTAAGTATACTAGAAAAAGAGTAGCTTAACGTTTTTACCCGCACAGTCAGAACAAGAAACCTAGTGTTAAGACACTCCATCTTTCCGCTCAATTATCAAGTCATTGCATCTACAAGAGCGGGGACATAAATATAAATTATAATAATAAATCCAAATAGGATTTAAGCCCACATTACAATTATATATATGCTATCCCACTACGACACGATGGCGTCAAAGAATTAGAAAATTCACAATACTCGTTTTCCCGATCTTGTTGGACAAAACGCGGTGTTACATTCCGATACCCAACACCTACCGGTCAACTATGAATTAATCGAAAATATAAATACTTCCACGAAAAAACCCACCAAGAACAGAGAGGAAGACGACAACAAATATACTGCTACTTTCCAAAATAAAGTAGATAAAAACCAAAAGTTCCATAATAAGGTAAAATCTTTGGGATGCTCATAGCATTAACAAACCGAGGATACCCCTAACCGACTGAGCGTGACGGCACAAATCTCTGAGAGGCTTTTCTGATGTCCGTCACTTATGAGAGCAGATCACGCAACAATGTTACATTTTGGGATTTCTTGGCAGAAATGTGTTAGAAGTGATATATATGTGTTAACCTAAAGTGAATTTTGATTTTGTCCATTTTAGATTGGACAAAATGCAATATGCTGTATTTAGATACAACATATTTAATATTTAATAATAAATAAAAATAATTGAAGAATTATGTATTTAATAACGTTTTGCATACGATAGTTGTGGATTTAGAATATACTTCAAAAAGTCATTCTTGTTAAAACTGACTTATTATAATTGGAGTAATTTATTATTAGCAAATAGGACATGCCTTGCTAAAATGAAAAGCTTTTATAAAAATTCAAAGAGAAAGGAATTTGTTTTTTTTTTTTTAATTGATCCCGTGCATTTATTGGCAATATGACAATAATTGCATCAAACAATATTAGGAACAGATATATTAAATTTTTACACACACACAAAAACACACTAGATACATTTTAAGCAAATTCAATTTTTAAAAAAAGCCCATGATACTAAAGTTTAAACCACCCAAAACATATCAGATATCGTCTACATCAATCATCCGGGAATTCCCCACAAAACTGTGCATTACGACGCGGCGTGGCGTCGTCGGCGTGCATCTGCGACCGCTAATAAACTTATAATCGTGTTTATTATCTATTACAGCCCACCATGGACAACTAAACAAACAGGGCCCCCCGACTACGGTTACCAAGGTTGAGGAGCTTTTGAGGATAGGTTGAAAATATGTTTTTTTTTTATTAATATAAAATTTAAAATATTAAATAATTAGTAACGTATCTATAAACAAACATAATTTTAGTTGGCTAATAATCACTACTGCAATATAAAGTATTCATAAATATATTTTTGTGTTAATAGTTTTTTTATTACAGATAAGTGCTAACCACAATGACAGTTGAAAATATAAATATTTACATTACCTCAAGTAAGAAACGAACACTATAATATTTAACATAAAAAACGCTTTTCTTTTTTGTTTTATAGCATATGATTACAATCACAATTTTCTACGCTCTCAACAAAAATAGTCCAAAAAAAATCCCAAATGTTGGTAACAACCCAAGGCCCCATGGGTCCGCAATTATTCATGCCATTATGGGCTCTATACAGACATCAAAGTTGGACCCAGCCTGCACCCAGGAGAGTACATTGTTTGATTTTTATTATTATTTTACCGTAGATTCTGTATTTACATTCTCCGTTTACTTTGAAGTTATGAGTGAAAGGCAAATTTATCCGGATTCAGATATTTGTATAAATAATAATGATATGTAAGAAAGAATTTTGTTTGTTTTTTTTTGTAATTACGTTTGTGAATAAATTTTTTATGGAAATATATTTTTTTTAATCTGTAAGTTTATAAAAAATCTGTCCTTAACCGATACTTATTAATTTATTATATTATATAACATCTGTATGTTTGGACTACTTGTGCTTTATTTTAAGCCTTTTATTAAGTTATTAACAATCACTTTGAATATAATTCATTTAGTTATTGGAGGAGCCTGATACACTGTCAATAAAAACGCTGTATATACCTGTATATGGTAAATAGAATAAGTAAAAAACATGTTTCTTACAATGTTTGTTGTTTACACTGTTTTAAGATTTTATAATAGTTTGTTATGTCAAAATGTCAAAATCAGGTATTTAAAATGGTATATTTTTTTTATTTTTGGTATAATATTTTGTGATTCTGTTACTTTTTGGGCACATATGCATGAAACTAAATAAAAAATAAAATTTTATATAAAAAATATCCTCCTATCCCTTTATATAAATAATATATACTGGTCACAATATCATTTTCCAAAATGCAATTGGATATATATAATATATACGATATAAGAAATACGTATGAAATTTAAATTGGTATCAAAAAATTTTTTTGAATATTTATTATATTTTTTTACTTACCTATTATTTCAATCCATAAATTTTATTTGAAAAGTGAAAAATAACGAAGTTTAATTCAAATTTTCATATAAATTTACGTTTATGAGGTTGCTGGGGTGCAGCGGAACAATGTATGTAAGTTTGCCTGTGTTGGGTTCGATTCCCTCTGGAGAAAATGTATTTTCATTTCTTCATCCCTTTTAGAATTATTTATCTTTATGAAAATATTCTGCACATTTAGTTACTCCAATCCGCCACTATTATTATTGCATGATTTATTTTTCTTACATTTCTTTTTAAATCATAGTCGGTAATATCAATTGGCTGTTAATGGTAAGGTTTTTAAAAAGGTTCCTTTAGCATTTTCCATGGGCCGATTGGCAATTAAAAAAAAATATAAAATAATATATAGGTATGGATATGTACTAAAATGCTCAGAGCGATAATGGGCCATTGACGTTATTCAAAGCGTACGCAAAGTGGTGGCGTTTGTGGCTAAAACTTTCAATATCTTAAATATTACTTTTAAAACTAATTTGGAAGCCTATTTATATTCTCTTTTCTATTATTTTTCTTTATTTATATACTTTTTCTACATTATGAAGAGGTAAATGATTAATTTAAGAAATTAATAAAAATAAAACATGCATATTCCCTATACCACTGTGACCAAAACGGGACAGTGTAGAGCTGAGAGTGAGAGAGTGGCTTTATTTTTTTTTTTTTGAGAAGTGTTTTCGTTTTAATCATTCCGAAAATACGGGACATTTGTACTTCGGCTCAAAACGGAACATATTATAAAGGATGACTAAATTTACATGGCATTCCAAAAAACGGGACATTTGTTTTGTTTCGGGACACCGCAACAAAGCGAAAAATTGGTCAATCCCGTTCAAAACAAGACGTGAGGTCACGTTACCTACACCCAAATTCACATAGCCGCATCACACAAATAGTGCTCTACTTATTAATATTATAAACCGACATAAAAGGGGTAACATAATCATTTTTCAATTTACTCGAAATCCATCAAATATTATCGAAGCTGTTCCCACAATCTTCTATAATTTGCAACGGTGATTCAGTACATGGGCATATCACGTGCCGGCATTGTGTCGGTTACACATGACTAACTACGTTGGATGGCGATACTAATAATGCTTATAGTTTGTATTAGGATAATGCGTTACAGTGGTAGGTTAACGGTGAAAGTAGGTTCAATTTTAACATCGCATACAATTAAAATAGACCAAGAGTCTAAGCAACTGCTAAATATATAAACTGCATATAAATAACTGAAGAAAATGGCGGTTTCATTAAATTATATTTAGTAAAATCGAGCTCTTACCGGTGTAACCGGAATAACTTATTAGTATGAAATTAAAAAAGAAATCGAAAAATAATGCAATAAATAAAAAATATATATGTATAACTCGTATGTCATTCCTTGCTAGAATAACATTCTCTAGCTTAACATACATACTTTCAAATACACGTTGAGAGCCACCACTCGAAACGGAATGCCTCGAAATTTGGGCGGTGTGTGGGGAACAGAATGTCTTAACACTAGGTTTCCTCTGCCTACGCTGGTTAAATACATTATGAAGTTGTTGTTAAATACATTACATTACTCTTATAAAGTACATACATACATACACAAGCAATTGCATTATCAAAATTTCAACGTTTGTTTTCACATTTCTAATGTAATTCAATACTGCGGAGTACTATAGGAGGGTGGAGTATTGTGACAGATGTCACGTCAGTACTACGGTCACCGTGACACGGGGACACGCGTAATCGATATGCTAGCGATATTGACAGATAGAATGTACTTATAATCTATATAAGTTTATGAAATTATTGTGATAAAACTTTTGTGTTAAGAAAATGCTACAAGAGAAAAAAAAAAAAAAGTTTGGTTCAAGATTGATATATTTTCAATACATCAACCAAATCTTGAATCAAACTTTTTTTTCAAGGTCAATCTCATTAAAATCGTATATGTTCTTATTATGACGCTATAGTGTTTTAATAAATTTTACCATTTTAAATTTACAATTGAGCTATTGTAGACTTATTTAGAAATTATCACATCTTGGGTTCTACAACGTAACACATTATATATGTAACGGAATGAAATGTAAAGAAAAAAGTAATATAGATTCACTAAGATCGCAGAAGTTGTCAGAATATGCAGCGAATAAAACAGCCCCACATACATACATACATACATACTTATATACAAAATCAATACAAAAAAAATGAACAACATACAAAACTAACGCAAGGATCGACTGTATTCAGTTACCGGATCCATCCCGGCCACTTTTGCAAACAGTATCGTCGTAATATATTTGCGATGGGCTCTGCAAACACACGAGTATGTACACTGTACTGTACAGTGTATAGTGTAGATACGTAGGATTGAGGAGGATATATTATATCGATTTTTTTCTTTCTATTTTTATTTGGCAATATCGTTATTTATTTTAATTATTTACTCTAAAACGAACGCTGAAGCCTGAACGTAATAATTAACGTAGCTTCACGCTGTATCCCTAGCGGGGTAGTCAGAGAGAACAGAGCGCCAAACGCTATGGTCTCTACATACTTCTTTCGCCTCGTTCACTGTCATCAACCTCTTCGTACATGGCCGCCGGGGGGGTTCTCATGCTTATTACGTGACATTCATCCAGTATGTTTAATACTGTGTTTTCGAAGGTCAACCGAGGTCTCCCCCCTAGCTTTCTTACCGCTCATTTTGCCATCATAAATCTTTTGTGCCATTCTTTCATCGCCCATTCTACATTTTCACCATGACATTCTAGCTAGTCCGTGCCATTCTGTATCTACCATCGGTTTGAATGGCCGTTCCGCTGAAAAGAGCCAGCAACAAACTCAAACGTTGTTATTTTCAATATGAAGGTAGCCTTCGTATTAGTTTTCTTGTTTAATACAATAATACTACATTCTTGGTGACTAGAGGAATATGTTCATATCTTATTAGATAAAATACTAAATAAGTGGATTAAGTAAATGAATTCAACCAAGCTTAACACTTCCTTAAAATAATATCCACAAAAAAAATATTCTATCGATAATATAATTCCCATCGAGTCATCCCACATCCCTATAGAATGGCACGGTACGGTGAACAGATGATAAATTGGCTTCTTGCCTGCAGAGTAGCGGTTCCAAATTGATTGGGCCTCCGTAACTTTGCTACACCATTCCTACTCGACGTTTGATTAGCGCTGATTCTTCTATTACAAACGCAACCACTGTAACTTTAACGAGTCTCCATTAAAAATGTTAGCTAAATCAGGATTTTGATAAAAACTTTCAAATTGACTAGTAATCATATAATTTTTTGAAGGAATTTCACGTAATATGTAGACAAAAGATATATAAGATTCTTAACCTTTGTCATTTTAAAGACATTAAATGCTGGCTAACGAAACAAACATTTCCCTGTATTTTGCCGGACAAAAATAATAGATTCATGCAGATGAAAATTTATGAAATTATTAGATAAATATTTTCAATACTTTTAATATTGAATTCGATAAGTATGAGGCAAACTATCAATCTATCCTAGACACACACACACACACAACCTACGATAAAACAAAAAAAACGTACCGTATACGTAATCAAAAAATCACTAAAATCCCTTAAAATCTATTCCGAATCATATATAAAATCCTAACATAACCCTATTATAAGTTAAAACAAACATAGCAGTCATTAGATAGTAGAATCGGATGCAAGACCGGACCCCAGTTTGCGGAGCCGACAGTCCGCAATGATACTCCAGTTAATTAAGGACCGCGAGTAAATACGCTGAGGAGATGTACACAGAATGAATGTCGATTCGCCCGTTTTACTTCAATAGATGGATGAGAAAAATATAGGTTGAGAATTGATTTTTTTTTGTTGAGGTATTTTTTTTATTACTTGTGATTTCTAATCAGTTACCAGATACCATCATTATGACACCCACTGCTGGACAAAGGTCTCTCAAGGAAGACGTATCCTTTATTATTATTACTTAGCTTATTCAGGTATTAGATATTAATTGTACATTTATTTTAAAAAGTATAAATAATAAGTTAGGCTACTATGGCACATCAGGACAGCGTAAAACTGCAAACGCAATGGTGAATTTGATATCCACTCACAAGAATGACTTATTTTCGTTTCCCAGGTCTGGTGAGAAAAAGCGCAACTCTACACTCAATAGTTAAAATATGGAAAGTGGGAAACTAGATTGTCTTTTATACTATAAGCGAAAATTCGTGAAGCTGCTTAAACCATAATATGTATAGGTCATAGCTGAACGTAAAAAACAGAAGAAACTATAGTTACATGAATATTAATTACTGGATGGTTGTAGAAGATTAAAAGATTTATTTAAGTTATTTGATTTGATAAATAGCTTTCGCAATTAAACGTTCAAAACACAATTCTATTTTCAACATACTATTTCTAAAGCATTTAAAAAAAATATTACTCTGCCGTGTGATCCCGGCCTAGAATAGGATCATCCTGGTACTGGTGGTGTCGTAGG
>DWAP01005386.1:0-10181 GCA_018230625.1 Heliconius eleuchia | reverse complement strand
CTTTCTTTCACTTATATTATTTTAACCATTTTAGTTCGGCACAAAGTGGTGAACGAAGTGCTTAAACACTAGTTTCCCTCTGCCTATTCTGCTTTGTGCGGGGTACAGCGTGAAGTTGTGTCATTGTATCCGCTGCTCAACTTTGTCTATCCTTCTATAAGTGGAGTATTACGTGAAGATAAATAAAATAAAAGAATACAGAATATATAAAAACTATTTATTATTTAGTAACGAAATTTTCCTTGCGATGTGTGACAACGATGTTAGTACATTAGTTACGTAGACGCCGTAAAAGAATACATAACTCACTGTCACCTTTTATAGTAATTGAATGCAAAAACATATGAAAACATATATATAATTATTATTATTTTTTGTGGAGAAAAATCTAGGTTAAATACATGAAAACGAAAAATATAGCTAATGCTGTATACCATATAATAAGGTTAATTTGTTAATACCATATTAGGTTATAATTATACTTACTTAGATAACATAAATAAGTTGTAACAAGCGTATAAAAATTGCGACGTAGCTCGATGAGAACGTATGGCTTAGTGGTCAGAGCGACTGGTCG
The DNA here is from genome assembly GCA_018230625.1 of Heliconius eleuchia. NCBI lineage: Eukaryota > Metazoa > Arthropoda > Insecta > Lepidoptera > Nymphalidae > Heliconius > Heliconius eleuchia. Next base: position 9,604 of record DWAP01005386.1, on the reverse strand, counting down.
GTTTCCAGGAGGCATAGGTTCGAGTCTCGCTACGTTCAATTTTTTTTACGTTTTCTAAATAAATATTTTGCTTTCCTAAGTGCGGAATTGCGTTTTAGAAATGTGGTTGAAAATGGTCATTGTAATGATTTAGAACAGGTTTTAATGTGAAAAATAAATAATAGCGATTATTTTAGGTTCTGTATCCACCCAAGATAATCAGCGTGTTGTGCGTGCAGCTGACTGTTATTAAGTGAAACAAATACTATCAAAAATCATAATTAATCATCAGTTCATGTAAAAATTTATTAAAATGACCAATAAAATCGTACATTTATAAAATGAAAATGCATTTTGTTCTTGCGTTACTGCGAAATGTTAAACATCTACGAAATATAAAATGCAGATGACTCGAAATCCTTTAGAGAACAGGGTATTTTCCGTTTGAACATCTACAAATCCGGAGATATAGAACTCATCTTGTTTCGTTATAACATTTTTATACTGATTCATCGATGCTTACAATTGACGATGCAATTCGGTAGTGCGAAGGAAATAGGTTACGTCTGCCTACCTCGCCTTCCCTGTGTTGAAACGACCTCGGCTTTCCCTGTGTTGAGACGCTCGGTTCCCCACTTACAGCCGAATTTTTAGAGGCATTTCGTATTCATTGGCGTAACTCAACGCCAGGTTTTTTTAAATAAAAACAAACTATACGCTAACTATAAAAGAACAATTATAGATGGATATTTTCAACTTTCACTAAAAGATCTTCCTTTTCTTCTTTTATTATTCCTGTTTTATCTTATTTAAAAATCGAGTTACGGATTAAATACACTCATAACAATGATGTGACCGTAAACGCCCATTTTTAATCAAATGGATTTCACTTTTACTTTAGTGAGTCCGCGAATTTACGCTTAGAGCTGCCTCACGACAATGTCTATGTTTACAGAGAATAGTTTGTTTCGTTTTAAGGTAGAATTAATAAAGCTTTTTTCGGCATCGGCACTTATAGGGTTGAATGACATAAAAAATTGACAAAGGATTCTTCGTCTTCATCAATTTGAAAAAAATTGTTTAATGTGCAGGGTGTTTTTTACCAACTAATTAAAACAATTTATTTTATTATCAACCCTATATTAGATGTTAATTTGTTATTGTTTTCCATTCAGACCATATCGTATTTTGTTTACGATGTCACATTACACATTGTTTTGATAGATTTTCGCCTTTATTTTTACTCTACGTGTTAAGGCATTTTTTGCCCAATTTTCAATATTTTATTTGTGTTGAGTATCATCAGCTTCTTACCAGATCCACATAATTACAATATTTCATTTCCCTAGTGGTATCCACAACCGTCGCATGAAACTCATTTAATTGGACGCTGTACTGCTGCGCCACGACGTTCAATCTCCGTTATTACGACGTATCCGTCCCTTCTTCTGATACCATTCTCTGTCAGTTAGTGAAAATCGTATCAAAATCAATTGTTAGTTGTCATCATATCGTTGTAAGGCTATAAAAAGAATGTAATATTATTTTTTGGTGTTATAGTAAAAAATATTGAGTAAATCAAGTGTTTTAGCACTGGGTTCTCTCTGTCTGCTATAAGCGCTTTACAGTATGAAGCTAAAAAATAAAGATTTTCTATTTTTTTTACAAGATTTACGAGAGATAAGTTCGATGGAAGCGGAAATAAATATTTAAATATCAATGTATAATTAAAAAGTCTTAACCAACTTTTCTGCCTATTAAATTATTTATTCATATACAAGTTTATGTTTAAATTTGGGTATATTGACGTTAATAAATTATATGTAAGAGAGGCTACAGTGGCGTAGAAAAGAAACTTCCCATCCCCACTTTTAAAGCCAAATCGCCAAATTCTAAAGGCATTGCGAGTTGAGTGGCGAATCTAAACGCCGCAACATATTAAAAACGCTAGGATAGGCGCAAAGGCACAAAGTGTGACTGCAAAATCGACTGGTTGTGGGTTCGATCCCCACTCGAGGGAATGAAGTATTTATTTGCATTTATATTGTTATTTCTTCGCTCTGGTGTCGAGGCTAAGCGTGGCGTTGAGTTCCGCTACTTAACACGCAATGCCTCCCTCCAGAATTCGGCAGAAAGTGGGGAACGGAGTGTCTCGACACTTGGTTTCCTCTGCCTACCCTGCTGTGTGCGGGATACAGCGTGAAGATATTTTTTTATATATATGTAAGATGTATATGACATACAATATACATATATTACACTTATTTACAACACCATAACCCTAAAGGTAATAGATTGAAGATGACTAAAGGAAGGAAACACTGTAGACATGTGTGTTGGAAGGAAATTAAAAGTAGAACGAGTGACGTCTCGAAGCTCCGGTATTAAATAGCTACACAAATCAGTTTCTTGTAACTTTTCCTTTCGTGTATTTGATATATTTTATTAATACTTTTTATGAATGAAACGATAATTATTTCAAGAATAGTAGTATACATTCACACTTTATGCCACTGCACCACAACATAGTGATGCTTTGCCACAAACCTGCACAAGTCTTCATCAATAACAACTTGTTGTGTCATCACAGAAGCCCGCGGACAGCACCTATGCCCCGCGAGAAGTATATCCCGGTATGTATTTGCCAAGAGGGCACGCTTTATGTTATGTAAATCAATACCCAATGCTTTAGACATTCCGATTTATAAGTCTGGAGTCGTTTGATCTGGTAATAAATCGGAATCAGTGACAGGTGTATTTCCTCGGCAGTCGTCAATAATTGACTAAATAAAATTTTCCATCTTTTCCCGCAAATACTTTTGATAATTGTATGCTGGAATGAAGTAGCACTGTTAAAAAGCTGTTAAAGGAACTCAATAACCAAGGCATACATATATCATAATATATAACTTGGCTCTCCTTTTGCATTTATGTTTTGATGAGATACGAATACTACTCCGCAAAACTCCGCTTCGAAATCTGAGCAGACCGTACCTGTTAAGATTACAAAACAAAAGCTCAATTTACTCTACGGTTAAAAGATAACTTTTTACTTTTCTTTTCCGACTTTTTAGATTTTGCATGTTGAGAAGCGTAACTCATCGCCGTGCTTTGTTTACCAGAGCGGAAATATTAAAATAATTTAAATTTAAATTTAGATTGCTGTTTAACCATCAAGTTTACAGTCAAATCTAGTCCCATTGCACTACGATGACCTCTATATCTTTCTGTGAAGAACGAAGACGTAGACATCCACCACTCAACGCAAAATGGCTTAAATTCGAATTTCTTTAGAAAATATATTTCACTTTAGTCAACTAAAATAGCTGAAGTATGCATACAGCATATATGAAAATCAAAGCAATAACAAAAACAAGGAAGTTCACGTGTACAAATCCTCGTATACTTTATTTATTCTCATTGCGTATTGACACGTAGCAAGAATCGACAGCATTCGATGTTTTGAGATATGGGCTGAGGGTGAATTGTTTGGTATATAAACATTTTTTTTTTATTATCTACTAATTTTATTTTACTTTCAAGGTCGTTGAGGCACACGCAAATGAAATATTTAATATTTTCATTTCTTAGCACTGGTGTCGAAGCCAAGCTTGGTGTTGAGTTACGCCAATCAACATGCAATGCTATTTGGAGTGTGAATCTTGAGGATTCGGTGGAAAGTGGTGACCGCAATTGTCTTAATGGTAACGGAGAATGTCACCAATAAGACTCTACATTCCTACCATGTGTGGAATAAAGAGTAAAGCTAAAAGAAAACAATTATATTTATAGTTTATAGTCTAACTCGATAAATGTACTATCCAACAAAAAAAATTAACTCGTATGATGAGATTATGTTTTAACAAGCCATAGGCTTGTTGTTTAAGCTGAACTTAAACATAGCTTCACAATATCAGTCGTATATAGAAATATAAATTTCTTTATTATTTTTTCACTTTTTCACTGTATCCCTCCTAGAAAGCTAGACGGAGAGAAAATATTTTTTATTACTTATTCAGCTTTACGCTTTATACCGCGTAATAGGGGCAGAAAGAAAATGTCAAGACTTTGAGACGTTGCGCGTCGGCTCATTTTTAAACTCAATGTTTCACCATAGGTCAGAGGCAAAAAGAAACAATTATTACTACAAGATAAAATTATACATAATTTCAGGAGTTGTTCAATTACAGGGAACCCGATCAGAACCGATATTAAGGGAAACCTCACTTCAGCGATCAAAAACTGATTGTACCTCTTAATTAAATACCTAACTCGCAATACCATAGATACTACCATTAAGATCATCACTATTCAAAAATGATGTCTATCTATATTAACATTATAAAACTTAAGACACAAAGTGTGACTGTAAAATCAACCGGTTATGGGTTCGATCCCCACTAGAGAGAATGAAATATTTGTATACATTTATATTGTCATTTCTTCGCTCTGTGGCGTTGAGTTTCGCCACTCAACTCACAATGCCTCCAGAACTTGGCGGAAAGTGGGGAATGGAGTGTCTTAACAGTAGGTTCCCTCTGCCTAACCTGCTGTATGTGGGTTTGTTTGGTTGAAGGCGCTAATCTCAAAGGCTTATAATTGGATAAAATATGAATATTAAAACAAAAGGCAAAAAACAGCGAATTATGATAACATGACGACTGACTGTAAAAGCGACGGTTGTGGCTTCGATTCCCACCTGTAGAAATAAATTATTCTAACTTCCTCGCTCTGGTAACAAGGGGATGAGGGGGATGGGGGGGGGAGCGAGGGGATGAGTTCCGTTACTCAATACGCATTACCTCGCTCATATATAAAAAAGAACGTGTGTTTATAAGTTATTAATAAATTAAATCCTATCCTATCCTATCATATAACTATGTTACATAATATAACCATATAATATATAACCTATTCTATCTTATTATATAACACAGCCTTTGAACATATTTAATGTCATAACAAAGTTTAGAAATGCGTTTAGTTTTGGTGGATTAATGGCTTAGTAAGTTGAAGCACTCTATTACTTACGTGCCTTATTAATCTAAAACTCGAACGATAGTGATAAAAGCAATATAAATTATCATTGTTATAGTAACGAGTTAAAATTTGGAGATATTGTTCATTTTCTAAATTATAACTATCCGGCTAGTCCATGTTGTAGTCCTGACATAGCAGAGTAGGCAGAGGGAATCTGGGAACCCAGTGTTAAGGCACTCTGTTTCCCATTAAGATACTTCCATATTCACCATTTTCAGGTGAATTTTTGAGGTATTGAGTAATATGTTGAGTGATGGGACTGATCGCTGGGCAATTAGTCATTATCATTATGAGAAAATAAAAATATTTCATATTTCATTCCCTCAAATGGGAATCGAACTCACAAACGTTGCGTTTATAGTCACACGTTATTTGGTTCTGTAAAGGCATTCCGTTCACCATCTACCACCCAATTTTCGAAACATTATGTGTTAAGTGGCTGAACTTAACGCAGCACTTTATGTTCTAACCAGGAAGATATGAAAATAATTAATTCCCTAGAATGGTAAAATAAACGGATATTGTTGCGTTTTGCAGTCATGCTACAGGTTCCCTCTGCCTACCTTGGTATGCGGAAAATAGCGTGAAGCAAATATTTTTTAAAATCTGTGTTTTTTAATGACAACTATATAAAGAACCGTCTTTATTCACTAGGTAATAAGTTAATAATTCTAAATGATTTGTTACAAAACTTTTGTACGAATGCGTCGTTCCTCAATAACTCGGCTGTCTGGTAAGTTTAACCATTTATTTGGATTCTATCGGCCTAGTTCTCGTTAAGCATCATTTTCATGCTAATTTGAATACTTGACATTATCTATAGTAATATTATAAAACACAATAATTTGTTGTAATCACTCTCATCTCAGGAACTATTGGAAATTTAATTTTTTATTGGATAATACATTTATCAGAGAAACCTTTCCTATTATTCTATGTACTTCAGTGCACCAGTGGTCAAAGTTATTTTATTCAATATTATTTCCATAAGGTCACATATCATTTAGATGTAGCTGACGATGCGAATAGAATTTTTCGACGCTAGGCTTTCTCTGCCTTCGCTGGTTATGGAAGAATCTCTTGGCTCCTGTACCCACAGCTTGTGGCAGTCGAGGAGCACCATGAATTTAGTGGCTGGACGGTCCAAATTCGCCGGTCCCTGAGTCCCACGTAACACGCTCCACTCAGGCGGTGTACCTGTAAAAGGGTTTCCTCAAAAAAATCTCTGGCTATCTCAAGATAAGGAATTAAGCAAAAAAATTAAAAACACAATACTAACTTTATATATTATAAGAAAATTGTTTCTATTTTATAGAAGAAAATTTCATCATGTCTATAGATGGTAAGATACATACTGTTTAAAGGCTACTTTGTTCTAAAAGGTTTGCTTTAAAAATTATTTATTGCTTAAGACTTGCAAAGTACGCTTACTGTGAGCGGGACGGTAGAATATTCATGAATGAATGTTATTATATTTTTATTCTAAATTTGTTTTTCGTGTTATTACGTAAATTATACATCTTTCCATTATAACTTTATAAAAAGCTAGCGACCAGCTCACGGCTTCGCCCGCTTAAATTTGTGATTTTTTGTTTGTACAGGGAATTATGTTCCTCGTAACGTTCGTTTTAATAAATAATGTAACCTTGCAGCGCACTTAAGATTTGTAAATTGAAAATTATTAATACAAAAAGATATATATTATTGGGCATTTAACAAAGTAATAGGACTTATCTCATAAACGTTTTAGCCGATTTAAGGAGCAAAGACGCGAGCGCGGTGCGGGAGCGGTAAAATCAGTTTAATTGTGTTTTGTCAACTAGTAATGACTAAATAACTGACCTTTATAACAATTTTTTTATATTCTCACAGAAAAGTGATAGCTTTTTTTGGGCACTCTTTTTTTAAGAAAATAAATTTGGTCAAAATATTTATTTGTTTTAAGACAAAAATTTAAATAACATATTAATCTATATATATAAAAAGACATGTACTTGACTGACTGAGGTAAGACGCACGCACAGCCAAAACCGCTGATGGTAGCAACGTGAAATTTAGATATATATGTTTATTTTTATAATCTGAACATCCACTAAGAAGGGATTTTGAAAAATTTTAACTCTAAAGGGATGAAATACAGGTTGAAAGTACGTAATAAGTAGTAATTTTTGTAACTTCTCGCTGTATCCCGTACACAGCAGTGTAGGCAGAGGGACCTTAGAGTTCAGACACTACATTCCCCATTTTCCGCCGAATTTTTGAGGCATTGCGTGTTGAGAAGCGGAGCTCAATGCCGCGCTATGCCTCGATACCAGAGCGAAGAAATGAAAATATTAAATATTATTTTCTTTTCTATTTTCGAGTGGGAATTAAACCCACAGCGTGCGCACTATGTTGTAAATAAAATTAAAAAATAAAATAAATATTTACAAAACTCAATATTTTTTTAATAAACTTATTAAAAAAATCAGCTTCGCGCTATATCCCGCTCATAGCAGGATAGACAGAGGGAAGCTAGTGTTAAGACACTCCGTTCCCCACTTTCTGTCGAATTCTGGAGGCAGTGCGAGTTAAGTGACCGAACTTAACGCCGTACTTTGCCTCGACACCAGACTGAAGAAATGAAAATATAAATTTAAAAAATATTTAATTTCCTCGAATGAGCATCGAATCCACAACCAGTCATTACAGTCACCGCGCCACGACTTGCCTCACTTATACAAATATGTAAAAATCTAAAAAAATACAATATATCTTCCTCATATCCGCTCTAATAACTTGTATAGTTGGCTTTAGGGATCGACTGTTCTACCCCTGATTTGGTATCGAGGTCAGCCCAGTTTGATTGCGTGATGAATGACGGTCGGGATTTCGTTAAAGGTACTGAAATATTTCATATTACACCTTAAATTAGACTCCGTATAACATATTATATAGTTTTAGGAAGCAATTTTTTTTAGCTCATTTTATATCGAAACGGTGTAAAATCCATATCAAGAATTAAATTTTGCCAACTGAGTGTTTTATATTAATTTTAGGTCAATTCATCCACGCAATTTCAAGAAATACTCTTGACAGACGGACAACAAAGTAATTCTATTAAGGGTTCCCTTTTTTTTTTTTTTTGAGGTACGGAACCCTACAAATATTACTAAATTCCCAAATACTTTCATTCAAATTTATTGTAAGATATTTGTCATCCAAAGGAATACTTAAACGCAATGTAAGTTTCATAGCTATCAACTAAAATGACGATAGAAATTCAATTTTTGCACTAAAATTTGAAGGAAATTTAACGTTGGGGCAATTTCTCGTCCACGAAAGCTTTAGTCGTGTCTCTCGGACGATCCTTTGTTGCTTGCTTCATATTAATCTTTGTACATCTTTTATTATTGCATTAGGAAGCTTAAAAGAAATTTCGTTTATTTTCTTTAAAATTGCCAATTTTACATTAAGTGTCACTTAAGTATTTATTTTTTAAGTATTTAGCTTCACGCTCTATCCCGCGTGTCGCGTGTCGCTCGCGTCCCTTGTTAAGACACTCCGTTCTCTTTAACACTTCCGTTTTCTACTTTCCTCCAAATTTTGTAGACATTGCGTGTTGAGTGGCGAAAATTAACGCCGCGTTTTGCCGCGCGCCGAAGCGAGAAAATAAAAATATTCAATATTTCATTGGATTCAAAATCGACATTAAAAATATTCATTATTATAAAGGATAATCCTTTAAAAAAATTAATAAACTCGTAGACGGCATATATCTTCGTATAGCATTATCATTTTTTTTACTGTTTAATTATTGTATACATTATTATAGATTTAGAATAGATTTTTAATTTAAATACTTTTAAATATTCATTTTATGTTGATAATATTAATAATATAGCTTAAATATATGTATTTCTATTTATTTTATTTAGTCTGGTTTTATCTAATAATAAGAATGTTTATCTTCTTATTATTCAGTTGTTTAAGAATCTTGTTTAAGCGCAGTTAGGTTTAAAGAATGGTTAGGTTAGTTAGGTTTATAAGAAAGGCATATATTTTATTAAAAATATATATTAAGTTATTTTTCAATTTAAAAAACATGTTAACATGGTAATTCAAAATGTAATAAGGTAAATGTGCAATATGAGCTTTGATATATTGTGTTTAATCAAATTTATAATTTTATATTTTGTTATTAGGCCGTCTGGATTTTGAAGCCTACGATGGCGCAGCGGTACAAGTGTGTGACTATAAACGCGACGGTTGTGTGTTCGATTCCCACCTGGAGGAATTAAATATTTCGTTTCTTCTCTCTGGTAATGACACAAAGGCATTGAGTTTCGGCACTCTTCAATGCCTTCAGAAATTCAATAACTGAAAATATAGTGAGGTAACTTGGTTAAATTAAAATAAAATTAAATTGGCTTCACACTGTATCCCGCACACAGCAGGGTAGGCAGAGGGAATCTAGTGTTAATACACTCCGTTCCCCACTTTCTGCCGAATTTTGGAGGCACTGCGTGTTGAGTGACAGAACTCAACGCTGCCCTTTGCCTCGACACCAGAGCGAAGAAATGGAAATATAAATTTAAGTAAATAT
>DWAP01005385.1:0-10182 GCA_018230625.1 Heliconius eleuchia | reverse complement strand
GGCGACTCCGCCAGCCCGCCGCGCGCCGCGCCCGACGGGCACCTCGCGCCGCGCCGCGCCGACCTCTCCAACGTCGAGGGCACTGTCGCGCAGGTTACGTACATGTAATGTGTTCAGTTAGCAAGTCCCTAGCGTTAAGTCTGTCCTTCTACCAACAGCTAAAATCTACTTTAATATATTTTTCTTTTTTAGCTTCACGCTGTGTCTCGCATATAGCAGGGTAGGTAAAATTTAAAAAGTTAATAGTCTCCGTTCCTACTTGCCGACAAATTCTAAAGGCACTGTGTAAAATAACTCAACCAAAGCGAGAAAATTTAAATATTCAATATTTCCATATATTCTGAAAGGGAAATCAAACCGACAAGCATCGCGTTGCAACAGTAACACGCTTTCGCTACTGCTCCACGATGACGTCACTAATATATTTGATTTATTTTACTGTATTTTTAACAGATATCGGCAGGTTGGCATCATTCTTGTATTGTGAACAACGCAGGGACTGTTTATTCCTGGGGGCTAAATTTCGATGGACAACTGGGTAAATAATTTTATATGTATGTAGCATAGTTAGCTACTTCAGCTGTGAAACAGGAGCTATTTTTAATTTAATATGATTTTAAAAATGGTTATAAGATATTAACTTTTTTAATTTAAATGTTTATAGCTACTCTCATACCATATATTAAAATATATATCATTTTTAGGAAGTGGTGATCGTAAGCAAGTGCAAATACCAACAGAAGTAAAACTAAAAATAGACACACAACCAGACAAAGCCAATAAGTCACCAGATAAAGAAATTGCTAATATGAAAACTAAAGCCCTTATCGCTTGTGGTGGAGACTTCACTATATTTATAGATGACGATGGAAGGATTTTTGCTACAGGAAATATGCATTTGCAGGTATATATTTTATTTGAGTTTGTGCTACAACAGGACAGCGTGTATACTGCAATGATTGTGAGTTTGATTCTCTTAATGAATGATTTTATTTAAATGGTTCACTTATCCGTTCGTCCGAACAGCATTGAATTGCGCCACTCAATAAGGAAACCAATTAATAATTAGGAGAAATTGAGTCGATATTACGTTGGTTTAGCGTAGATTACGCCCAGGGAAAAAACGTAAGGCTAAAATAATATATATAATATTTTTCTTTTATGTTGTTTTACCAATATGTTGTCACGGCGTAGTTAAAACGTAGTTAGCTTACATTAAGTCCGTGATTTTAAATACCATGCGTGTAAATATTTATATTGTTTTTATTTGTCTGATCTCCTGCTATTGCCTGATAATCTACTTTTGATACTAGTACTAAAATGTACATGTACAAAAAATACGAAAGAAATATTCTATCGTTAATTTAAATTTAAAATTGACTTGAAACAATATTTGACATCTTGACTATACAGGATTAATGAAAATCCATTTTTCATTTGTAATACAGACTAACAATGAAAAGGACAAACCAAACAACCGCGTTATAATGATGAAGACGACGAAACGTGTGATAAAAATACCAGCGAGTCGAAGTAACAACAAATTCGAATTCCATCCTGTGGACTCGATTCATATCATGTTTCCATTCGATATTGACGGCATCGAGAGAAAACCAATTGAACCCCGACTGAATCCTTTGAATACAATCGCTGACTTCAAAAAGAAGTCTTGGGCGGATGATATAATATTACTATTAAAACCGTGGATTAACGAAGAAGATTTATCCGGAAATTTAAACATGGCGGCCAAATTGGCCTACCACAGAAAAATGTATTCTGATTGTCTAAAATTAATGCTAGATAATTTAAAACTTGGAGTTCAAGAAGATCAATTCTATGTAACACACCAAGATAGCGACGACGTGAATCCTTCACGCAAAAAGGATGAACTCAAAATCGTTATAACGAACTTAATGTCTAAACGTATTAAAGATATATCGTTATCTATTTTAAATGAAGAGGTTTATCCGACAATCGATTCTAATATGTACATATCGATACCGTGCTGCTGTGACGAATTGAAATACACCACTAAACAAATAATACCTAAAGCGATAGTAAATATTCCACAGATCGATTTATCTCTAAAAGCGGCACAGATTATAGATAAATCGATTAGTATTTTCCCAATTGACAGTTCGCTATGGGAAAAATGCTTCCGATATGCGAAAGATTTTTACATTGACAACAATTTACTTGTAGAAGAATTAGAAACGGTTTTACGTAAATATATGGAGAGCAATGCAAATACAATGGCGGCCGCCATCATGTATTCTAACGATTGTGCGGAATACAGTGAAATTTTGTCACCAAAATTCTATTTGAATATGTGCAGCGAAATATTAGACACGTGGGGCTGAAACTACCACGATATATAAAGGATGGTTATATTTCAAATATTTGCTAAGGTATCGATCGTGGAATAAAAATTGACAAGAGTTAAATGAGCGGATTAGTTCAAGATTGGAATTGATATTCATTGGAGATGGATTGATCATATTTTCAACATATTGATTCATATCAATTTAAATAAGTCTTGTATGTATTTGAATATGAAAAGAAATATAAGCAGTAACTTTCTGATCTGTGAGTCACGATTCTCGCTAAAAATTAACCACGATTTTTTTTTATTTAAAAAAAATTACTACAGCATGTCACTGATTGTTTATTGTTACATAGATTTCATGCAGCATAAAGAAAAAACTGAAAAGAGTGTTATATAATAATAGAATTGTTTTTAGTTTATGATTTTTTTATTTTTCGTTACTTAATTTCCTGAAGTTTCATTTAATTTCAATAAAATGTCATGTTTTAAAGATACTTTCACATTATCTTGGTATGTAACAAATAGTTATAAAAATATTCTTAATTAAACAAAATCTTAAAGAACTTTACATCCTTCTATCTTAATAACACATTTGCTCTCTTAAAATTTTATTTATAAGTATCCATAAATATTTAAGGTAGTTTCAAATCAATTTAAAACAGCAGTGTATATGCACAATGGTTTGTCTTAGTTGTTAATCTATAATATTGCCATTGTTAAAGTTGAGTTGCTATTTTATATTGTTATATTTATTTGTAGTTTTTGTTGTAGATTAAGTACCATATACAAGTACTTATCCCTTTTTAATCAATTACATGTTTTGTATTTCTACTTGTTGTAAAATCAATTTGTTTGTACCCATTTTATAGTTGTTTTAGTTACTATTTTTAGTATTACTAACTCGTTTTATATCCCGTTATCCTGTCTAGTCATAGTAGATATTTTTTGAAAACCGAATTTAAATGCTTTATTTGTTTGTGTATGTAATTACCGTCCGCAGATTTACAATTTAATTAAATATTTCGAATTTAATATAATTTTTGCTACACCAAATGTTATTTATCGAGTTCCGTTATTTTCTTGCCTTATTCATAAACGGGTTCCGTCTATTGCTTTCTTGTAAGTAGTTAAATGTTTTACTATTGTCTTTGTAAATATAAATATCTTATTTTTTTATAGATTTTTTATTTTTATATGTGTAATAGAATGATTCTCACTTGAATTGCTTCATCCAAAAAAAAAAACTATTATTACAAGTTTAATGTGTGTGATTTGAACATGATCGTGTATCAATGTTTGATATTATTTATTTCGATTAGCATTGAATCCACCCCATCGACTAGCCCAATAAATTTTAATAATCATAAATTAGTGCGGGAATTCTTGTCATACGCTTTTAGAGATACAATTAACATATATATAAAGTTTTGAATAATAGTATATAATGACATGAGAATTGGAAATAAAGATATAAAAAAATCAATGGTGTTTAATTTAAAAAAACACAAAAGACAACATAGCGGTGTTTATTCTGTAAAACTATTATTTACAAATTAAATAAATACATAATTATTCACAACATTTACGTTAAGTAAATGCAGATGTTGAGTAACGAATCGGAATGAAATAACAACACTACGAAAAAAAATCGTTAAATATTAACAAAACATTGATTCGGATCATCTTAACAAATATAATTATGTTTATTTAATACCCAATTTCACATAGATTCATACAAGTTTTCTTAAAGTGGTGAAAGGGTATCTAAATCGTAAATTATTTGTACATATAAATAAATATATATATATATATATTCTAAGTTAGAAGTTGATGGGTTTGCCGATGTACGCCGCTAAGTTCGCTTCTCGCAACGCTTCGGCACATGTCTGTAAACAAGAAAAAATATATATGATGTAAACTCGACTGGTTGGTTTAACCGGGTTTTTTTTATTGTTGTTATTAATAAATTGTGTATATGTATATATTTTTAGTTGCTCACGAAATTATTGATGCAGACAAAAGAATCAAAACGATAAAGATAATAAATAACGAACTACTCTTAATAATTGATTTTATAAATATTAATATTTGTAATATTTTTTTTTTTAAATTTCAATGTCATAAAAAAAATCTTTTAAAATCATTGTAGTTTGTAAATTTTATGTATATTTCCATTTAAAGACTACTACTGGCGTTATATAAATACCATATAATGCACAATCTCTGCGTCAATATAATATATTTTTCAATACGCTTTTTAAAAACATTTTTCTTATAAAAATGATAAAAAAAACACGAAAGACTACAATCGGGCCAGCTATTATGAAAGAATTCAATAACAGTCTACTCACGGGATGTGCGTGACAAACCCTCGCGACATCTTCCGCGGCCGCGCCGTACTCCTGCGCCAACACCGCCTCGTTGATCAGTTCACCACCACCCTGAAAAATTACGCCATTATTTTGTTAATCAAAATATTTAATTAAAAGATATAACATGAAAAAAAATTGTTGTTTTGACTTACGGGTCCAATAATGTGCGTGCCGAGGATGATGTCAGTGGCTTTGTCGGCCAGAACTTTCACAAAGCCTTCGGGTTCACCGTTTGTCTTCGCTCGGGAGTTCGCCATGAATGGGAATTTGCCCACTTTGTACGGCCTACCCTGGAAAGCAATATAATAAAAAATATTAGTTATTACAATAAGATCTTTGTATTCGCGATTATTACACATTTTAAATAACACTCTTGCACAGAGTTAAATAGCATATATGTATTTAGATTATACATTTTTTGGAAACCCGACGTTTCGAACACTACAGTAGCCCGTGGTCACGGGTAGTCTACCTACTTCTAGTTACTTTTTCTATTTTATTAGATCCACACTGTACCCCGCACTCAGCACAATATGTAGCGGGACTCTACTGCTAAAACCCCGTTCTCAACTCCCGCCCAATTTCCTAGACATTAGAGTGATGGCACTCAACGCCGTGCTTATTTTGACTCGATGTCACCGTCGACGACTCAACGTCTTGTTACCAGCAAAGACAATGAAAGTAATCCCCTGAATGGGAACAGAACTCATAACCGTCGCGTTACGAGTCGCATGATTGTGTCCCAAGACATTTTGTTTCTTTTTACCGCTACGGCTTTACTACGCGGTATCCCACAGTATAGACAGAGGGAACCTGAGAACGTAGAACCTGGGATTAATAAATAATATTTATTATATAGTAACCTCCTTCTTGAGATCCTCTTCAGTTTTTCCGACCCAGCCGACTTCAGGTGAGGTGTAGATTACAGATGGAATGGCGTCGTAGTTGAAATGTACCGGCATACCCTGACATTAAACCATTTAAATTAATATTATTTCTTATCGCCACATTATAATAGGCTAGTAGAAAAATATTTTGATCACTTAAAATTACAAGTTTATTAAAAATTGGAATAAAAGCTAAAAGGAATTGTTTTAACTGAACTATTATTTTACAAACTTATTTTTTTTACGAACATCTCTCCGTACTAGAAATACATTCTCGCTATATCCCGCATAAAGTACGATACGTATCTGATTGGATTCAGAGAATTTTGTGCCGAGTATCTTAGTTCTGCGTTTTCGATCAGAATTCAAAATACTACGTATTGAATTTATTTTTAACAGAGCGAGAATGGAGACTACAACAACCGCGTTACATACATATATACACGTTAGTAAACATTACCTTAATTCCTTCAACACACACAATGCCTTCATCCTCCGCCTTGTGCGCGAGCATGGGCCCGTGGATGACGTCACCGATGGCGTAGATTCTAGAAAAAAAACAATACATTAACTAAGAAGGTAACATTTACGACTACGATATTTAAAGTCGTTTAGCATCCTTTTTGGTAATATTACTATATTATTTTTACAAATTTAGAAGTCAGTATTCTTCGAAAAATTTATTTTTCGACGTAGGACATATAAAATAGTAGTAGCGTAGCGGAACTCGAACCTGCGCCTCGAGGAAACCGTCTAAGCGCTCTAGCTAATGAAGCCATCCGTTATTGTCCAGCTAAGTTTAAATTTATTTTTTGTTGTTAGCGTCTCTATAAGGACATTTTTATAGTTTTGTTTCAAAATATTTTCTTTTTCTTGTATGAATAACACATTAATAATTATAAAATTATGAATATTTACCCAGGTATGGTAGTCTGGAACTTATTATTGACAGGAATGCGGCCCCTGTCGTCCAAAGCGATACCCACTTTCTCTAAACCAAGCCCTTTAGTGTAGGGCCTGCGACCGACCGAGATTAACACTACATCGCAATCCAACTGTAAATAAAGTAAAGAAATAATACAATACTGAGCATTTAGGCCTGCCTTTCTTTTTATTTAAATTATCTTCACGCTGTATCCCGCACACAGCAGGGTAGGCAGAGGGAACCTAGTGTTAAGACACTCACTTTCCACCGAGTTCTGGAGGCATTGCTTGTTGAGTGGCGGAACTGGACGACGCGTTTTACCGACCAAAGCGATGAAATAAAAATAATAAACATTTCATTTCCTCGAGTGGGGATCGAACTCACTACCAGTCCATTTTAGTCACACTTTGTCTCCCTGCGCCACAACGGGCCTCATCTATTTATTTGACTAGACTAGTCATTAAATAAAGAAATAAGGTATGAAGCCGTCGTGGCTCAGGGGCACAAGGGAGCGACTGTAAACGCGACGGTTGTGGGTTTGATTCCAACTCGGGTGAATGAAATATTTAATATTATCAGTTTCTAGTTCTGGTAAGGAGGCAAAGCGTGGACTTAAATTCCACCACTCAACACGACTGCCTTGAGAATTTTTCCCGCTATATGCGGGATACAACATGAAGCTAAGAAAAACAAAGGACAATAAAAATATGAATTAATGACATAGTGACACATGATTGAGGCCACCTTGGCGGACATGACAATTGTGGGTTCGATGCAAATTATAGAATTTTTTTTTTTTTGTGAAGTCATTTTTATTCTGAAAGTGAGATACATTACAATACCGAGAAAACGTAAATGTTAATGTTTAAGTAAGAAAAGTTTACTGTCATTACAATTAATCGCAACAGTTGTAGGTTCGGTGCCCACTAGTAGAAATTATTTATTTTTAATTATTTCGCTCATGAAACAAGACAAACTGCGACATTGAGTTCTGACACTCAACACGAATTGTCTCGAAAATTAGACTGTGCGTAGGGAACGGAGTATCTTAACACTAGGTTCTATGGTATATACGAAAAAAAAAACATCTAAAGAAACATAATAAAATGTATCTTGAACAAATCTTGTATATTACATGTTTATATTTAATATAACTTAAGATACGTTATCAAAGAGATAAACGAATCACGACACATAAAGATTTATAAATGTTCTAAATTATATAAAAAAATATATCTTTATATTAAAATTAATATATAGTTAAAAATCGCGCATAGCAGCATAGGCAAAGTGATCCTGGAAAGGATGAACGGAGTGTCTTAGCAAGACACTCCGTTCATCATTAAGAAACTTCCGTTATCCACTTTCCGCCTAATTCTTTCCCCACGCACTATCCAATTTTTGAGACATTGCGTGTTGCGTGTCGGAACTTAACGCCGTACTTTGTCTTGTTATCACAGCAAGGAAATAAAAAAATTTTCCCTCGAGTTGGAATCCAGCTTACAATATACTCGTTTAAAGTCAGATGCTATCTGCCTGCCTCTACGGTGTTAGAGATTGTAATGATAATCTGGGGGCATTGCGTGTTGAGTGGCGGGACTCAACGCCGCATTTCGCCTCGACATCAGGGTGAGGAAATGAAAAGATTAAATATTTTATTTCCCCGAGTGGGGATCAAACCCACAACATGTCGCGGTTACAGTCACACAATTGTATCCCTGATTTTTTAACTCTAATATATTTTAATTTAGAATTTAACCAATTATTTAATAGTTGTATTATTACTTTGCACAATAATAGCATAGAATTATTATAAGCCGTCGCCGCCACAGCATCTGACTGGAAAGGGGACAGGTGTAGGTTCAATATCCACACGGGCTATGAACCTATTATATACATATATAGTGTTAAGCTTTAAAAAAAAGATAAACTTACAGTCTCCTTATTTCCTCCTTTCGCAGCTTCCACTTCAATCTTTACAACCCCACCTTCCTTCTTAACAGCAGTCACTTTAGTACCGAGTTTGAATTTCATGCCTTGTTTAGTCAAAATCTTCTGTAAAGTTTTCGATACTTCCCCGTCTATGCCAATACCTGATGATGTTTACAAAAAAATAAATATCTTTTTTTTAGCTTCCTGCTGTATTCAGCACAGAATAGTGTAGGTAGAGAAGACCTGGGAACCCAGTGGTAAGACAATCTGTGTTCATTAAGACAATTCTTTACTTTCTTCTGAATTCTGGAGATATTGCTTGTTGAGTCGCGGGTTTCAACGCCGCGCTTTGCCCCGTTACCAGAGCAAGAAAATGAAAATATATATTTAGGAAGAACACAGCCTGCCGCGTTTACAGCAGCACGCTTGTGCCCCTGCGTCCCCCCGTGGTTAGAGTACCCAAAATCCAACATTTCAACACAAGTTATTTCTATACATCTTTGACATCTTAATTTATGAAAAAGGACTTAATTTATGGATAAGGATCTATAATATAAAAATGAAAAAACACTTATGTACCTCCTATACTTTCAAGGAATTCAATGGCGATAACTTCGGCTCCGAGCCTCTGATACACAGAGCCTAATTCAAGACCGATCACACCAGCACCTATTACTAACATTTTCTTAGGCACCTTAGATAGGGAAAGAGCACCAGTTGATGTTATTATTTGTTGTTCGTCAAACTGAAAAAAAAAATGTGTGTTAAATTCAAGAGATTTTAGAAAATTTATAAAAATGTTAAAGTTTAAGTTTAATCTTATATCTAAATAGTAACGTCTGGTTAATGCTGCGCGGGTTTGATTACGTTTAAATTTTTATACACGTTTTAGATTGTTATTTATTTTCTTTATTGTATAAAATTGTAGTTACTACCTCATTAATCGTGAGCACATTAAAATTATATGAATTTGAAAAAAAATGATCACTTCTTCGGAGGATAAAGGATTGCTTATTCATAGATAGTATCCGACATGAATAAGATTTAACAAAATTTATATGATAACAGGTGTTGCGAGGGCAATTTATGACTAGAACTAAAATTTCAGTCTAGGTAGATGTTTTTAATGGGAATAGGTATATTAAGTATGATAGACAAAAAGTACA
The DNA here is from genome assembly GCA_018230625.1 of Heliconius eleuchia. Taxonomy (NCBI): domain Eukaryota; kingdom Metazoa; phylum Arthropoda; class Insecta; order Lepidoptera; family Nymphalidae; genus Heliconius; species Heliconius eleuchia. Next base: position 574 of record DWAP01005385.1, on the reverse strand, counting down.
AGTATTTAATATGAAACAATCTTTCATGAAATTAATTTAAAAAAATTGAGAGAGAAATAACATTATTTTCGTATACTTGTAATGCAAAACTGAAATAATTATTCTAGTAGATTAAATAAATATTCTAGTAGGTCACAATGTTTGAGGAGGGAGAGGGCGCCACAGCGTAACTGTTAACATTAGCTCCGCAATTATTTTGTCAAATTAATATAAATATCAAAAGTTTAAGTGTGATTTATAGTTTACAAGTATTATAAGTATTCAAAAGTTATAAACAAATAAAAGTTTACTGCAACAGGCAAACAAATAGTGCAAAAATAATCAAGATAGTGACTTTCAAAACCAGTGACATTTTAAAAATAAACTGTATAGTGGTGTTTAAAAAGACTACTCAAAGTGAAATAAATACAGTGGTGGAATGTACCATCATTAGATAGAACATTTAAACTTTTAAAACAGCGTAGTGAAAGACTGTAGTTATAAAAATCTTAATTATTTAATAAAAAATTGTAGCTCCTTCGACACAAATTGGTGAAACTAACGCCATCTATTAAAGACGTCTATTAATCGCTTC